>SJYA01003347.1:485006-508505 GCA_006410615.1 Neotragus moschatus | reverse complement strand
CATGGCTTGGTAGTTTCACTTGGTACTAAAGCCAGGTCTCTGTTTCATGTTCAGAGACTTATCAAAGCTGTTCATAGGTACAATTTGCCTTCTTCTGCTTCATGCCTTACCAAACAGGGAAGGTTTGTGGCTCAGAGACCCCAGGCTTAAATACTCTGTGATGTTATCTAAGGACAATTGATGCCTTGGCTAGATTATTACACAGTGGGTAATTATCACTGAGATCACTTCAGCAAGCTCTTGGATGCCTGAAAGGGGACAAGATTCATGGGTTGAGGACTCTGTGCACTGGCAACAGCCTTCTAGTTCTACCTGAGTGATAACTTGAGAATTTGGGAATCCTATGGCTGTTAAAATTCCAAGCAGTGCCTATTGTCTCACAAAATGGCTAAGTGTTCTTTATTTTGTTGAGGTTTGAAATAGCATGCTGTTGACATGTTCAAACCATATATATTAGATATTCCAGCCTATAATTTTTGACAATGGATCTGGACTCTCCAAAGTAGGCCAGTCTGGAGAGACTGGATGCCATTATCTCATCTCTCTGGTAGGGCATCCTAAATTTAAAATCTCTTTAACAAGAGATAATAAGTACTTTGTAGGGGAAGAAGGCTTGTGGAAGTATGAAACCTTGCATTTTTAATACCCTAGAAAGTTATGAACAACCTAGATAGCATATTAAAAAGCAGCGACATTACTTTTTCAATGTAGTCAAAGCTATGGTTTTTCCAGTAGTCATGTATGGATGTGAGAGTTGGACTGTGAAGAAAGCTGAGCACCAAAGAATTTATGCTTTTGAACTGTGGTGTTGAAGACTCTTGAGAGTCCCTTGGACTGCAAGGAGATCCAACCAGTCCATCCTAAAGGAGCTCAGTCCTAGGTGTTCATCGGAGGGACTGATGTTGAAGCTGAAACTCCAATACTTTGGCCACCTCATGTGAAGAGTTGACTCATTGGAAAAGACTCTGATGTTGGGAGGGATTGGGGGCAGGAGGAGAAGGGGGCAACAGAGGATGAGATGGCTGGACTGCATCACTGACTCGGTGGACATAAGTTTGATTTAACTCTGGGAGCTGGTGATGGACAGGGAGGACTGGTGTGCTGGGATTCATGGGGTTGCAAAGAGTCGGACACGACTGAGTGACTGAACTGAACTGATTGAACTTGAAATGGTAAGGAGATGAAATGACATGGAGAAACCCTGGAAGTAACGTTTTGAGTGGGAACTGGGAGTAAAACCCTTTCAATGACTGTGCTCATGACTGAGACCTCCTTGAATCCAAGGGAGACTCAGGAGAAGACAACAGAAGTGAAGTTTGAGATTTTCAATGTGCCTGCCTTCTGCCTGTCCAACCACACGGTTGTAGCACTCTATGCCTCTGCTTCTGTCACAGGCCTAGTGGTGGACAGTGGGGATGGGATCATTTGCACTGTCCCCATCTTTGAGGGTTACTCCCTGCCTCATGCTGTCACAAATCTCTACATAGTGGGGAAGGACATCACAGAGCACCTCACCAGACTCCTTACTTGTTCATTGTTGTTGTTGTTCAGTAACTAAGTGTTGTTCAGTCACTAAGTGTTGTTCAGTCACTAACTCATGTTTGTGACCCCATGAACTGCAGCACACCAGGCTTCCCTGTCCTTCACTATCTCCTGGAGTTTGCTCAAACTCATATCCATTGAGTCAGCAATGCCATCTGACTATCTTATCCTCTGTCATCCCCTTCTCCTCTTGCCCTCAAACCTTACCAGAATCAAAATCTTTTCCAATGACTTGGTGCTTTGCATCAGGTGTCCAAAGTATTGGAGCTTCAGCTTTAGCATCAGTCCTTTTAGTGAATATTCAAGGTGGATTTCCTTTAGAATTGACTGGTTTGATCTCCTTGCTGTCCAAGGGACTCTCAAGAGTCTTCTCCAGGCACCAGTTTGAAATCATCAATTCTTCGTACTAGCCTTCTTTATAGTCCAACTCTCACATTCATACATGACTACTGGAAAAATCATAACTTTGGCTATATAGACCTTTGTTGACAAATTGATGTCTGTGCTTTCTAATACACTGTCTAGTCTTGTCATAGCTATTATTCCAAGGAGCAAGTATCTTTTAATTTCATGGATACAGTCACAGTTCATATTGATTTTGGAATCCAAGAAAAGGAAATCTGATACTGTTTTTACATTTTCCCCATCTATTTACCATGAAGTGATGGGATTGGCTGCCATGATCTTCCTTTTTTGAATGTTGAGTTCATTTTTTTTAATCTTCAGATGAATACACACTTATTTATACCTTGGGCATTCTATGGGGTATATTGTACAGTCACTCTGTAACTAACTTCATATCTTTTTTTTCTCTTTTAAATTTAAATTTATTTATTTTAATTGGAAGCTAATTATTTTAAAATATTTTATTGGTTCTGCCACACATCAACATGAATCTGCCACGGGCATACACACGTTCCCCATCTTGAACCTCCCTCCTACCTCCCTCCCCGTACCATCCTTCCGGGTCATCCCAGTGCCCCAGCCCCAAGGATCCTGTATCAAACCTGGACTGGTGATTCATTTCTTATATGATATTATGCATTTTTCCATGACATTCCCCCAAATCATCCCACCCTCTCCCTCTCCCACAGAGTCCAAAAGACTGTTCTATAGATCTGTGTTTCTTTTGGGGTCTTGGATAAAGGGTTATTGTTACCATCTTTCTAAAGTAGATATATATATATGTTCGTATACTGCATTGGTGTTTTTCTTTCTGGCTTACTTCACTCTGTATAATAGGCTCCAGTTTCATCCACCTCATTAGAACTGATTCAAATGTATTCTTTTTAATGGCTGAATAATACTCCATTCTGTATATGTACCATAGTTTTCTTATCCATTCGTCTGCTGATGGACATCTAGGTTGCTTCCATGTGCTGGCTATTATAAACAGTGCTGCGATGAACATTGGGATACATGTGTCTCTTTCACTTCTGGTTTCCTCAATGTGTATGCCCAGGAGTGGGGTTGCTGGGTCATAAGGCAGTTCTTTTTCCAGTTTTTAAAGGAATCTCCACAGTGTTCTCCATAGTGGCTGCACTAGTTTGCATTGCCACTCCACACCCTCTCTAGCATTTATTGCTTGTATACTTTTGGATAGAAGCCATTCTGACTGGCGTGAAATGGTACCTCATTGTGGTTTTGATTTGCATTTCTCTGATAATGAGTGATGTTGAGCATCTTTTCATGTGTTTGTTGGCCATCTGTATGTCTTCTTTGGAGAAATGTCTGTTTAGTTCTTTGGCCCATTTTTTGATTGGGTTGTTTATTTTTCTGGAATTGAGCTGCAGGTATTGCTTGTATATTTTTGAGATTAGTTCTTTGTCAGTTGCTTCATTTGCTATTATTTTCTCCCACTCTCAAGGCTGTCTTTTCACCTTGCATATTATAGTTTCCTTTGTTGTGCAGAAGCTTCTAATTTTAATTAGGTCCCATTTGTTTAATTTTGCTTTTATTTCCAATATTCTGGGAGGTGGGTCATAGAGGATTCTGCTGTGATTATGTCAGAGAGTGTTTTGCCTATGTTCTCCTCTAAGAGTCTTGTAGTTTCTGTTCTTATGTTTAGATCTTTAACCATTTTGAGTTTATTTTTGTGTATGGTATTAGAAAGTGTTCTAGTTTCATTCTTTTACAACTAGTTTACCAGTTTTCCCAGCACCACTTCTTAAAGCGATTGTCTTTTCTCCATTATATATTCTTGCCTCCTTCGTCAAAGATAAAGTGTCCATAGGTGCATGGATTTATCTCTGGGCTTTCTATTTTGTTCCATTGATCTATATTTTTATCCTTGTGCCAGTACCATACTGTCTTGACGACTGTGGCTTTGTAGTAGACCCTGAAGTCAGGCAGGTTGATTCCTCCAGTTCCATTCTTCTTTCTCAACATGGTTTTGGCTATTCGGGGTTTTTTGTATTTCCATAAAAATTGAGGAATTATTTGTTTTAGCTCTGTAAAAAATACCGCTGGTAGCTTGATAGGAATTGCATTGAATCTATAGATTGCTTTGGGTAGTATATTCATTTTCACTATATTGATTCTTCCAATCCATGAATATGGTATATTTCTCCATCTATTAGTGTCCTCTTTGATTTCTTTCACCAGTGTTTTGTAGTTTTCTACATATAGGTCTTTAGTTTCTTTCAGTGGAGAAGGCGATGGCACCCCACTTCAGTACTCTTCCCTGGAAAATCCCATGGACGGAGAAGCCTGGTGGGCTGCAGTCCATGGGGTTGCAAAGAGTCAGACATGACTGAGTGACTTCACTTTCACTTTTCACTTTCATGCATTGGAGAAGGAAATGGGAACCCACTCCAATGTTCTTGCCTGGGGAATTCCAGGGACAGGGGAGCCTGGTGGGCTGCCATGTATGGGGTTGCACAGAGTTGGACACGACTGAAGTGACTTAGCAGCAGCAGCAGCAGCAGCAGCAGTTTCTTTAGGTAGATATATTCCTAAGTATTTTATTCTTTTCATTGCAATGGTGAATGGAATTGTTTCCTTAATTCCTGTTTTTATTTACTCATTATTAGTGTATAGGAATGCAAGGGATTTCTTTGTGTTGATTTTATATCCTTCAACTTTACTGTATTAATTGATTAGCTCTAGTAATTTTCTGATGGGGTCTTTAGGGTTTCCTATGTAGAGGATCATGTCATCTGCAAACAGTGAGAGTTTTACTTCTTCTTTTCCAATCTGGATTCCTTTTATTTCTTTTTCTGCTCTGATTGCTGTGGCCAAAACTTCTAAAACTATGTTGAATAGTAGCGGTGAAAGTGGGTACCCTTGTCTCGTTCCTGACTTTAGGGGAAATGCTTCCATTTTTCACCACTGAGGATAATGTTTGCTGTGTGTTTGTCATATATAGTTTTTATTATGTTGAGGTATGGTCCTTCCATTCCTGCTTTCTGGAGAGTTTTTATCACAAATGATGTTGAATTTTGTCAAAGGCTTTCTCTACATCTATTGAGATAATCATATGGCTTTTATTTTTCAATTTGTTAATGTGGTGTATTACATTGACTGATTTGCAGATATTAAAGAATCTGCATCCCTGGGATAAAGTCCAGTTGGTCATGGTGTATGATCTTTTTAATGCGTTGTTGGCTTCTGATTGCTAGAATTTTGTTAAGGATTTTTGCATCTATGTTCATCAATGATATTGGCCTGCAGTTTTCTTTTTTTGTGGCATCTTTGTTTGGTTTTGGTGTTAGGGTGATTGTGGCCTCATAGAATGACTTTGTAAGTTTACCTTCCTCTGAAATTTTCTGGAAAATTTTGAGTAGGATGGGCGTTAGCTCTTCTCTAAATTTTTGGTGGAATTCAGCTGTGAAGCCGTCTGGACTTGGGCTTTTGTTTGCTGGAAGATTACTCATCACAGTTTCAATTTCCGTGCTTGTGATGAGTCTTAAGATTTTCTCTTTCTTCCTGGTTCAATTTTGGAAAGCTGTACTTTTCTAATAATTTGTTCATTTCTTCCATGTTGTCCATTTTATTGGCATATAATTGCTGATAGTAGTCTCTTATGATCCTGTGTATTTCTGTGTTGTCTGTTGTGATCTCTCCATTTTCATTTCTAATTTTATTGATTTGATTTTTCTCCCTTTGTTTCTTGATGAGTCTGGCTAATGGTTTGTCATTTTATTTATCCTTTCAAAGAGCCAGCTTTTTGCTTTGTTGATTTTTGCTATGGTCTCTTTTGTTTCTTTTGCATTTATTTCTGCCCTAAATTTTAAGGTTTCTTTCCTTCTACTAACCCTGGGTTTCTTCATTTCTTCCTTTTCTAGTTGCTTTTGGTGTACAGTTACGTTATTTATTTGACTTTTTCTTGTTTCTTGAGGTAAGTCTGTATTGCTATGAACTTTCCCTTTAGCACTACCTTTACAGTATCCCACAGGTTTTAGGTTGTTGTGTTTTCATTTTCATTAGTTTCTATGCAGATTTTGATTTCTTTTTTTATTTCTTCTGTGATTCGTTGGTTATTCAGAAGCATGTTGTTCAGCCTCCATATGTTGGAATTTTTAATAGTTTTTCTCCTGTAATTGAGATCTAATCTTACTGCATTGTGGTCAGAAAAGATTCTTGGAATGATTCATTTTTTTAAAAATTTACCAAGGCTAGATTCATTTTCCAGGATGTGTTCTATCCTGGAGAAGGTTCTGTGTGCACTTGAGAAAAAGGTGAAAATCATTGTTTTAGGGTGAAATGTCCTATAGATATCAATTAGGTCTAGCTGGTCTATTGTATCATTTAATGTTTGTGTTTCCTTGTTAATTTTCTGTTTAGTTGATCTATCTACAGGTGTGAGTGGGGTATTAAAGTCTCCCAATATTATTGTGTTATTGTTAATTTCCTCTTTCACAGTTGTTAGGATTTATCTTCCATATTGTGGTGCTCCTATGTTGGGTGAATATATATTTATAATTCTTATATCTTCTTCTTGGATTGATCCTTTGATCATTATGGAGTGTCCTTCTTTGTCTCTTTTCACAGCTTTTGTTTTAAAGTCTATTTTATCTGATATGAGCATTGCTTCTCCTGCTTTCTTTTAGTCTCTATTTGCATGGAATATCTTTTTCCAGCCTTTCAGTTTCAGTCTGTATGTGTCCCCTGTTTCGAGGTGGGTCTCTTGTAGACAACATATATATTGGTCTTGTTTTTGTGTCCTTTCAACCTGACTTTGTCTTTTGATTGGGGCATTCAATCCATTTTTGTTTAAGGTAATTATTGATAAGTATGATCCTGTTTCCATTTACCTTATTGTTTTGGGTTCCAGTTTATGCACCCTTTTTGTGTTTCCTGTCTAGAGAAGATCCATTAGCATATGTTGGAGAGCTGGATTGGTGATGTGAATTCTCTCAGCTTTTGCTTGTCTGTAAACTTTTGATTTCTCCTTCATACTTGAATGAAATCCTTTCTGGGTACAGTAATCTGGGCTGTAGGTTATTTTCTTTCATCACTGTAAGTATGTCCTACATTTCCCTCCTTGCCTGAAGAGTTTCTATTTAAAGATCAGCTGTTATCCATATGGGAATCCCCTTGTGTATTATTTGTTGGTTTTCCCTTTCTGCTTTTAATGTTTGTTCTTTGTGTTTGATCTTTGTTAATTTGATTAATATGTGTCTTGGGGTGTTTCACCTTGGGTTTATCCTGTTTGAGAGTCTCTTGGTTTCTTGGACTTGGGTTATTATTTCCTTCCCAATTTTAGGGAAGTTTTCAACTATTATCTCCTCAAGTATTTTCTCATGGCCTTTCTTTTTGTCTTCTTCTTCTGGGACTCCTATGATTCGAATGTTGGTGTGATTAATATTGTCCTGGAGGTCTCTGAGATTGTCCTCATTTCTTTTAATTCGTTTTTCTTTTTTCTTCTCTGATTCATTTATTTCTACCATTCTATCTTCCCATATCTATCTTCCACTTCACTAATCCTATCTTCTGTCTCTGT
This sequence comes from Neotragus moschatus, assembly GCA_006410615.1. Taxonomy (NCBI): domain Eukaryota; kingdom Metazoa; phylum Chordata; class Mammalia; order Artiodactyla; family Bovidae; genus Neotragus; species Neotragus moschatus. The sequence continues at coordinate 501,019 of SJYA01003347.1, read as the reverse complement.
TATTCTACTATTTGTTCCCTCCAGAGTGTTTTTTAATCTCATTTGTTGCATTGTTCATTTTATATTGACTCTTTTTTATTCTAAGTCTTTGTTAAACCTTTCTTGCATCTTCTCAATCCTTGTCTCCAGGCTATTTATCTGTGATTTCTTTTTTATTTCAAGATTTTCGATCATTTTCACTATCATTATTTGAAATTCTTTATCAGGTAGATTCCCTATCTCTTCCTCATTTGTTTGGTTTGGTGGGCATTTATCCTGTTCTTTTATCTGCTGCGTATTCCTCTGTCTCTTCATGTTGTTTATATTGCTCTGTTTGGAGTGGCCTTTCTTTATTCTGTGAGTTTGTGGAGTTCTCTTTATATTGGCATTTCCTCACTGTGGGTGGGGTTGTATGGGTGGATTGTCAGTTTCCTGATTAGGGAAGCTTGTGTCAGTGTTCTGGTGGGTGAAGCTGGATTTCTTCTCTCTGGAGTGCAATGAAATGTCCAGTAATGAGTTATGAGATGTCAATGGGTTTGGATAACTTTAGGTAGCCTGTATATTAAAGTTTAGGGCTGTGTTCCTATGTTGCCTGATAATTTGCTTGGTATGTCTTGCTCTGGAACTTGTTGGCCCTTGGGTGGTGCTTGGTTTCAGTGTAGTTATGGAGGTGCTTGATGAGCTCCTGTCGATTAACATTCCCTGGAGTCAGGAGTTCTCTTGTGTTCTCAGTATTTGGACTTAAGCAACCTACTTCTGGTTTTCAGTCTTATTTTTACAGCAGTCTCAAGACTTCTCCATCTATACAGTACCATTGATAAAATGTCTAGATTAAAGATGAAAAGTTTCTCCACAGTGAGAGACACCCAGAAAGGTTCACAGTTTTACATGGAGAAGAGGGAGGAGGGTATTAGAGGTGACCAGGATGAGATGAGGTGGAATCAAAAGAGGAGAGAGCAAGCTAGCCAGTAATCACTTCCTTATGTGTGCTCCACAGTCTTGACTGCTCAGAGATGTTCACAGAGTTATACAGAGAAGAGAAGAGGGAGGAAGGAGACAAAGGTGGCCAGGAGGATAAAAGGGGGGAATCAAAAGGAGAGAGACAGATCCAGCCAGTAATCAGTTCCCTAAGTATTCTCCACCATCTGGAACACAAAAAGAGATTCACAGATTTGGGTAGAGAAGAGAAGGGAGAGGGAGGAGACAAAGGCGACCTGGTGGAGAAAAAGGAGAGTCCAAAGGGGGAGAGAGCAATCAGGCCAGTGATCTCACTCCCAAGTAAAAATGGGTGGTGAAAATTGGGTTCTTAAAGGTACAAAATGGGTAACAAATACCAAAAAGCAGAGATTAAAAATCTATAGTAGAGTTTGGATTTTAAAAAATATAATATTCAAGAATGAAAATAAAAAACAAGGTCACAAAAATTATAATATATATATATATATCTACATATATGAAGTTTGTTTTAAAAAATAGTCTTTTTGTTACAAAGTAATAATAGGTTACAAAAATTAAAATTAAAGGAGTAATAGAGGACTTAAAAATTAAAAAAAAGAATGATAGTAAAAATAGTAAAAATATATCTAGGAATTTCTGTGGTGTTGTTGTGTGCAGTGTGGGGTCAGTTCATTTTCAGATATTTCCTTGGTCTGGCTTATATTTCTCAAGATCAATGGCATCTGGTCCCATCACTTCATGGGAAATAGATGGAGAAACAGTGGAAACAGTGTCAGACTTTATNGATCCAACCAGTCCATTCTGAAGGAACTCAACCCTGGGGTTTCTTTGGAAGGAATGATGCTAAAGCTGAAACTCCAGTACTTTGGCCACCTCATGCAAAAAGTTGACTCATTGGAAAAGACTCTGATGCTGGGAGGGATTGGGGGCAGGAGGAGAAGGGGAAGACAGGGGATGATATGGCTGGATGGCATCACTGACTCGTTGGGCGTGAGTCTGCATGAGCTCTGGGAGTTGGTGATGGATAGGGAGGCCTGGCGTGCTGCGATTCATGGTTTTGCAAAGAGTCGGACACGACTGAGCGACTGAAGTGAACTGAACTGATAGGCCCCTTCCTATGTAGTTGGTACTAACTACAGGGTTTTAATCTATTGCATCTGTCACTTCCAAGGCATTTCCCTCTGTTTTAGCTTCTTCTGTTTTCTGGTCTCTTCAGTGTCCAGTTTCTGCCCTGACACAAGGGGATGGTGGTGGACACTTTTTTAGGCTCACTTATTCAGTCTAGCTGTGGGGAGTGGGGGACACTGCAAACAAATAACACTGGCATGTGCTCGCAGTGTCTCAGCCACACTGGGCCTACCCCCGCTCATGGTGCACGTTCCCTCCCTGCCCACACTGCTCAGGCTCTAGGTTGCTCTGCTGGGAACCGTCTGAGGCCAGCCCTGGGCTGCATGCACCTCCCAGGTCTAAGTCGGTCAGGTTCAGGCACTATGGTAGTCCTCAGAGGCACAGACTCGGCTGGGCCTGCGTTTTGTGCCCTTCCCAGGTCTGAGAAGCTCAGGTGATGAGGTGTTTGGTAGGTGTGGTCACTGCGACTTATCACCTCCCCCATCCCTGCCACTCAGTTTTCTGGGTGTACAACCAGTGCACCTTCTCAGGTGGATGTTGACCATCCAGAACCTGAAGAAGTCCTAGTTAGGAAAGAAGCCTGCTTGCAGTTTTGTAGATAATGCCTCTCTGGGTCTGCGATTGTCCCCTTACGGCCCTGGCTGCCTGTCATCAGAGGGGGATGGTCTGCAGCAGGCTAGCTCTGTTCAGTCCTTTGTTCTGTGAGCGTGCCTGGTAGTGTCTTAGGTTAGGGCTTTTCACGTGGTAGCTATCCCACAGTGTGGTTTGCTAACCCAATTTAATTCCCTCGGATTGCCCTCAGGGCATTCAGGCCTGGTCCTTACTCTAAGCAATGCAGCATACACCTCCCTGCCCAGTCCCCGCTTGCTAGTGGCAGATGCAGGCGTCTGTGCTGCTACTCCACTGGAGGAGTTACCTTTGGGCACATAATCTGTGGAGTTTAATTATTTATTTATTTTTCTTCCCGATTATGTTGCCATCTGTGATTCCAAGGTTCACCACAGACTCGGCAGTGAGAGTGTTTCCTGGTGTTTGGAAACCTCTCTCTTTTTAAAACTCCCTTCCCAGGACGGAGCTCCATCCCTTCCTCTTTTGTCTATTTTTTTGTCTTTTATATTTTTTCCTACCTGCTTTCAAAGACACTGGGCTGCTTTTCTGGGTGCCTGATGTCCTCTGCTGGCATTCAGAAATTTTTTTGTGGAATTTACTCAGCGTTTAAATGTTCTTTTGATGAATTTGTGAGGGAGAAATGGTCTCCCTATCCTATTCATCCACCATCTTAGGACTGCCCCTCCCTGAATGTTGAGTTTTAAGCCAGCTTTTTCGGTCTCCTCTTTCACTTCCATCAAGAGGCTCTTTAGTTTCTCTCCACTTTCCACCATTAAAGTGGTATCATCTGCATATCTGAGGTTGTTGATATTTCTCTTGGAAATCTTGATTCCAGCTTGTGATTCATCCAGTGTTTTTCAAGATGTACTCTGCATATAAGTTAAATAAGCAGGGTGACAATATACAGCCTTTATGTACTCCTTTCTCAATATAGAACCAGTTCATTGCTCTATGGCTGGTTCTAAATATTTTTTCTTGACTTGTGTACAGGTTTCTCAGATGAAAGGTAAGATGGTCTGGTATTTCCATCTCTTTAAGAATTTTCCAATTTATTGTGATCCACACAGTCAAAGGTTGTAGCATAGTCAATGAAGCAGAGGTAGATGTTTTTTGGAATTCCTGTGCTTTCCCTACAATCCAACAAATATTGGCAACTTGATCTCTGGTTCCTCTGACTTTTCTAAATCCAGCTTGTATATCTGGAAGTCCTTGGTTCACATACATTTAAAGTCTAGATTGAAGAATTTTGAGTTACTTTGCTAGTAAAATAAGCACAATTTTACAGTACTGTGCACATTAATTGGCATGGTACTTTTGGGGGATTAGAATTAAAACTGACTCCTGTGGCCACAGCTGAGTTTTCTAAGTTTACTGACATATTGAGTGTGCAGCACTTTAACAGCCTTATCTCAGGATTTGAAAGCTCAGCTGAAATTCCATCACCTCCACTGGCTTTGTTCATAGTAATGCTTCCTTAGGTCCACTTAACTTCATATTCCAGGATATCTGGCTCTAGATGAGTGACCACATCATCATTTTTACCAGGATAATTATCATCTTTTCTGTATAACTTTCCTGTTTATTCTTGAAACCTCTTCTTCATATCTTCTGCTTCTATTATGTACATACTGTTTCTGTCCTTTATTGTGCCTATCTGTGCATGAAATGTTCTCTTGATATCTCCAATTTTCTCAAAGAGATCTCTAATCTTTTCTATTCTATTATTTTCCTCTATTTCTTTGCATCTTTCACTTAAGAAGGCTTTATTATCCCTCCTTGCTATTTTCTGGAACTCTGCTTTTAGTTGATGTATCTTTCTGTTTTTCTTTTATCTTTCACTTCTCTTCTTTTCTCAGCTATTTGTAAGGTCTCCTCAGATGACCATTTTACTTTCTTTCCTTTCGTTTTCTTTGTGATGTTTTTGGTCATTGCTTCCTGTACAATGTTCTGAACCTCCATCCATAGTTCTTTGGGCACTCTTTCTGCCAGATCTAATCCTTGAATATATTCATCACCTTTATTGTATAATCATAAGAAACTTGATTTAGGTCATACATGAATGGCCTAGTGTTTTTCCCTACTTTCTTCTATTTAAACCTGAATTTTACAATAAGGGATCATGATCTGAGGTGCAGTAAGTTCCCAGTTATGTTTCTGCTGACTGTGTAGAGCTTCTCCATCTTCAGCTGCAAAGAATATACTCAATCTCATTTCATTATTAACCATCTGGTGGCATCCATATGTAGAATTATCTCCTGTGTTGTTGGAAGAGGGTGTTTGCTATGACCAGTGAATTCTCCTGACAAAACTCTGTGAGTTTGCACCTTGCTTCATTTTGTATTCCAAGGCAAAACTTACCTGTTTTTCCAGATATCTCTTGACTTCTTACTTTCACATTCCAGTCCTCTATGATGAAAAGGACTTTTTTTGGGGGGGGGTATTAATTCTATAAGGTCTTAAGTCTTCATAGAATTGGTCAGCTTCAGCTTCTTCAGCAACAGTGTTTGGGGCATAGACTTGGCTTACTGTGATGTTGAATGGTTTGTCTTGGAGATGAAATGAGATCATTCTGTCATTTTTGAGATTGCACCCAAGTGCTGACTTTGCCAACAAAGGTCTGTCTAGTCAAGGGTATGGTCTTTCCAATGGTCATGTATGGATGTGAGAGTTGGACTATAAAGAGAGCTGAGCACCGAAGAATTGATGCTTTTGAACTGTGGTATTGGAGAAGACTCTTGAGAGTCCCCTGGACTGCAAGGAGATCCAACCAGTCCATCCTAAAGGAGATCAGTCCTGGGTATTCATTGGAAGGACTGATGCTGAAGCTGAAACTCCAATGCTTTGGCCACCTCATACAAAGAGTTGACTCATTGGAAAAGGCCCTGAGGCTGGGAGGGATTGGGGGCAGGAGGAGAAGGGGAAGACAGAGGATGAGATGGCTGGATGGCATCACTGACTAGATGGACATGGGTTTGGGTGAACTCCAGGAGTCGGTGATGGACAAGGAGTCTTGGTGTGCTGTGATTCATGGGGTTGCAAAGAGTCAGACATGACTGAGTGACTGAACTGAACTGCCTTTCAGACTCTTCTGTTGACTACTGAGCTTACTCCATCTNTGACTAGATGGACATGGGTTTGGGTGAACTCCAGGAGTCGGTGATGGACAAGGAGTCTTGGTGTGCTGTGATTCATGGGGTTGCAAAGAGTCAGACATGACTGAGTGACTGAACTGAACTGCCTTTCAGACTCTTCTGTTGACTACTGAGCTTACTCCATCTCCTCTAAGGGATTCTTCCCCACAGTGGTAAATATGGTCATCTGAATTAAACTCATCCATTCCAATCAATTTTAGTTCACTGATTCCTAAGATGTTGATATTCACTTTTGCAATCTCCTGCTTGATCATGTCCAATTTACCTTGATTCATGGACCTAACATTCCAGGTTCCTATGCAATTGTTATTTCTAGCATCAAAATTCAGTTTCACCACATATCCATGACTAAGGAATCTATGACATCCATGTAACATCCATGACACATCCATGACTAAGGAATATTTCCTCTTTGGCACAGCTGGTTCATTCTTTCTTGAGCCATTTCTCCACTCTTCCCCAATGGCATGTTGGACAACTACGACCTGGGGAGCTCATCTTTCACTGTCATATCTTTTTGCCTTTTCATGCTGTTCATGGGTTTCTTAAGACAAGAATACTGGAGTGGTTTGCCATTTCCTTATTCAGTGAACCACATTTTGACAGAACTCTCCACTCAACCAACTGTGTGACCCTACTCAGCATGGCTGACAGCCTCATTGAGTTATACAAGCCCCTTTGCCATAACAAGGCTGTGATCCATGAAGGTGTATACTATACAGTATACTTATACAATATATAGTAATAATAAGGTGATATGGAATACTTAGTAGCCAAGATGGTGGTATAGGAAGACCCTGATTTCACATCCTACCATAGTCTTCCTAACATTACAACTATTTAGAGAGCAGCCATCAGTGAGAATAACATGAAGGCTAGCAGAAAATGCTTCCCACACCTAAAGATATAAGGAATGAACCCCGACAATTCAGGTAGGAGGAATAGAGACACAGTATAATCTTGACCCATACCCCAGGATTGGTGCTACATAAATGGGAAGATGATTATAATCACAAAACTTCTCCCTAAGAAGTGAGGATTCCAAGTCCCAGACTGGACTCTCCAACCCAGGCGTTTTACACTGGAAAGGTGAGCCCCTACATTGCCTGGCTTTAGAAGGCCAGAAGGATTTATTTCGGGGAGAGTGAGAGGGCTGTCGGATAGAGCCCTACTTTAAATGAAAGGGACAAAATCTCAAGCTCCAAGTCCCAGTTCAGAGACTATAATTTGAAAGAAGCCTGAGTCAAACCCACAGGCTGACCTTAGACACCCTCCTGGAGATATGGGAGCAAACTGGAACTCCCCGTGGGGTAAAAACACTGGTAGTTGCCATTTATCAAAGTTTGGTTAGTGTTAGTTACTTAGCTGTGGCTGACTGTGTGACCCCATGGACTGTATCCCACCAGGCTCCTCTGTCCATGAGATTTCCCAAGCAAGAATACTGGAGTGAGTTGCCATTCTCTTCTCCAAGGGATCTTCCCAATCTAGGGATCGAACCTGGTTCTCCCCCACTGCAGGCAGATTCTTTACCCCCTGAGCTACCAGGGAAGCCACTATGAAAGTTTATTCTTTCATAGACAGTGTCAAAGACATTGGTGCTATAAAGTACCATTTTGGAGTCTTCCCTCTAGCCTATTACTTCCAGGGGCTTACATGCCCACCAGTAGTCTGACAATAATCCTAGGATCCTTTGGACTTTTAGGGATTTGACCCTGCCAATCAACAAATTGGCATGAGACTCAGAGTCCCTGGACTCTGTAGCCAACCACCCTAAAATATGTTTCACAAGACAAGCAGGTTGGTGCCAGTTCTACAGATAGAAAATTCTAAAGTATAGTTGAAGTTCAGCGTTTCCTTACTAATTTTATGTCTGAATGATCTATTCATCATTGAAAGGGATATTTAAGTGTCCTAAAATTACTGTATTATTTTTCTATTACTCCATTTCTATTAGTATTTTTCAGTATATTTAATATATTTGTTAACACCGAGTACACACATATTTACAACTATTATATACCCTTTGTAAATCTATCCCTTTACCATAATATAATGATATTCTTTGTCTCCTGTTTTAATTTTTGACTTGAGGTCTATTTTGACTGGCATAAACATAGCTACCCTTGCTGTCTTTTGTTTCCATTTACTTTGGTTATTTTTTGCATCCCTTTACTTTGAGCCACTGTGTGTCATAAAAACACATCCTCAGTATTAATATTCTACCACTTTGTATAAAATTTAAAATCCTTGTAGAAGTATNTTTATTTTTGCTTTTATTTCCAGTATTCTGGGAGGTGGATCATAGAGGATCCTGCTGTGATATATATCAGAGAGTGTTTTGCCTATGTTCTCCTCTAAGAGTTTTATAGTTTCTGTTCTTACGTTTAGGTCTTTAATCCATTTTGAGTTTATTTTTGTGTGTGGTATTAATATTGATTTTTTAAAATTTCAGGTATTTTAACTTTCATTGCCAGAATTTCTTTTAAGTTTTATTTTTACCTTTGTTTACATTCTCCACTTGCTGACACATTATTTTGCTAATTTCTTTTACTTCATCCATGATTTTCTTTTGTTCTAGCATAAAAATGTTTATTAAAGGTTTTGTCTAGTAATTCCAATGTCTGTGCTTCATCATGCACAGTTGCTCTTAATTTCTTCTATAAATGTGACATACATTCTCATTTCTTTTCATGCCTCATAATTTTTTGTTCACAAGCAGGAAATTTGAAAACTGTAATGTAGTAATCCTGAAAATCAGATACTCCTTCCGCCTCTGGACTATTGTATTTCCTTGCTGTAGGTGGTGGTTGTTGTTCAGTTGCTCAGTCGTGTCTGACTTTGCAAGCCCATCAACTGTAGCACATCAGGTTTCCCTGCCTCTTGGAGTTTGCTCAAATTCTTGTTCATTGAATTGGTGATGCCATCCTACTATCTCATCCTCTGCTTCTTCTTCCCCTTCTTCTCCTTCCTTTCCTCATCTTTCCCTCTGCTTTCCTTTCCTCTGCTTCCCTCATCCCCTTCTTCTCCTTCCTTTCCCAGCATGAGGGTCTTTTCCAATATTTTATTTTATAGTGGTTTTTCTCAACTACTTAAAAAAAGAAACCTATATTCTTTGTTATATATGTACTCTGAAGTCTCTGTTCCTTTAACTATAGTCAGTTAGTGGTATGGTAAATAATTATTTAAATATATGAAGTCAACGAAAAGATAGTATCTTTAAAATGCTTTTCAATCTCTGAAGGTTGGCTCTCTATTGGAGCAAAGCCCCAAAACATGGCCAAGTCCATTACAATTATGCCTTAGTATTTTCTTCTGGCGAGTGGTGATCCTCAAAAAAAGCTAGAGGTTAAAGCCTAGGGTCTTCTCAGTTCTTTTTGATGTGTGTCTTGCCATGAGTATGTGTGTGACTTTCTAGATACTTTGTTATATCAGGAAATTTCAAGCCTTTATTCCCCAAAGTGACATTCTCCTGTTTTTCTGCAACGAGTTTTGGTATATCTGTTGTTTGTCTCAACTCTAATATCATGCTCCAGGCATCACTGGTTTTTTTAAAATCTCCTTTTCACTATTTTTGATTAACATACTCTGCTTAGCTAATTTTCTGCTGTGAGAAAGTTCTGACTTAGGTGAAACAAAAGCAAGCATCTTGTATTACTCCTTGAGGAAAACCACAAATAGGTAAAGCAGAAAACATAATTACTTGAAAACAAGGTCCACTCTGGTACCTCATGAAACAAGTAACTTTTTCTGGGAATATAAACTGCCACCTTCAAGACAAGTTCCACACCAGGAATAGGATTGGGCAAGGCTAAATTAACACAAAGCTTTACTGCTCATTTCAAGACACCCTTAACTTGATTCAGTGTCTATTTGGAAGATGTAATCTTTTGACTGTTTTTCAGTATTTCAACAAAATTGATTCTGACAGTTTTTGCTCATTTGTTTTCAGTGTTTCTGTGGCCATATAGGTCCTTGGAATCTGTTACCTGCCATTTTTGCTTACATTAGTGTTACAGTATTTTTTTATAGCATTGATTTTTATTATTTCTAAGAACTTCCTTCTCTTTGTTTTCATCTTTCATCTGTTCTTGCCTGTTGCCTATTTTTCATTAGCATTTTCAACATAGTAATCATAATTCTTTTAAGTCTTCTTTCTAATAATTACCAGGTCTGTGTTATATCTGAGTTAGTTTTCCTGTTTGCTTTGTCTCTTCAGATATGTTTTGCTTTCCCTTCCTTTAGTTATGGCTTGTAATGTTCTTGTTGAAAGCCATACATATCAATAGTAGGAGCTGAGNGTTCTTGCCTGTTGCCTATTTTTCATTAGCATTTTCAACATAGTAATCATAATTCTTTTAAGTCTTCTTTCTAATAATTACCAGGTCTGTGTTATATCTGAGTTAGTTTTCCTGTTTGCTTTGTCTCTTCAGATATGTTTTGCTTTCCCTTCCTTTAGTTATGGCTTGTAATGTTCTTGTTGAAAGCCATACATATCAATAGTAGGAGCTGAGGTGAATAGGCTTGTAGTGCAAAGATTTATGTTAATATGGCTAGGAGCTGAATTATGTTTGATACTTGCTGTATCTGTAGATGACAGAGAATTTAAATTCCTCTTGGGCTCCTGTTTTTGTCTTCTCTCATGATTTTTAGCTACCCTGAGGACTTCACTTATTAGAGCATTTGCATTTAGTAGATCTTTGATCTCTAACCTCACTATAATATACTCTAGCTTATTGGTGTGGTGGGAAGATGTGGAAGAGGAAAGCTTTCCATTATCTTATGCTAAATCTCAGGTTTTAGTGGGCGTGTCTCTGGACTGTAAACCTCACAAGTGTGTCTTCAGAGGTATGACTCTCCCCACTTTGATGAGACAAGAAACTAGAGAAAAATGAGGTGAGAATAATGCTCTTCCCTCCTTTGGAATAAGGTTTTTCCCTGTAGAGTTGTTCTTGGCTTTAAAAAAATGTTTTTTGAAATATTTTACAAGGATTGTTCTTTCCATCCCTCTACCAGATACAAGAGAGGGAAATCTTTCTTATATCTTCACTGTGAGAACCTGGTGGTATTCCTTGAGGTAAAACCCACCAAAACTTGAGAGTCCTCTAAGGCCCTAACAACCACAATTTAAACATTTTTTTCATGATTGTTTATATTGAGCCTTCAACAATCTATAACAATGATCACTTAGGTGTTCCAAAGAGTGTATACCTCCTGTAGCTTCTGCCTCAGGTAAGCAGATGTCAGTTGCAACTCCCTGGATATTTCTGTTTCTCCAGATTTGTTGTGATGGTTTGTCCTGCAAACTCAGTTCTTTGATAGGGTCAAGAACTCTCACTTATTTCAGTTTATTTTTTCTTATTTCAAGGACTGGAGTGATTATTTTAAAGCTCTTTACATAGTAGAGGTGAGACTGAAAAGTATATATATATATGTATGTATGTATGTATGTATGTGCACACACACAGATATACACATACTGTCTTTCTTCTCTGTTCACATTTGTTAGACCACTTGAGATTTTACTGCAAGTCAGTGTGGTTATGTTAATTATTTAATCTCAGGGATGTCAGTTCAGTGATACATATTTCCAATTCCTGAAAATAGTTGTCTCATATTTTGTCCACTTGCATAGTTGTTCAAAATGAATGGGGAAAGGGAGTCAAGTTTGGACCTATTATCTCATCATGAGCAGAACAAATTTTCTTTGTTGAAATAACATCTTATTTGCTTTTATTACATTATTTTTTCCTACTTCTCCTCTCTCTATTCTAAAAAAAATCCAAGTATAGGAGTGCTCAACACCCTCTTACTATCTACAACGTGTACTTGATTGATCTTATCCACTCATCTGGCTTTAAATGCAATTTATATGCTATAGACTATGAAAATTTGGGCTTCCCTAGTAGTTCAGATAGTGAAGCTTCTGCCTGAAATGCAGGAGATCCATGTTCAGTTCCTGGGTCAGGAAGAAACCCTGGAGAAAGGAACCTACTCCAGTATTATAGCCTGGGAAATCCCATGGACAGAGGAGCCTGGTGGGCTCCAACTCATGGGGTCACAAAAAGTTGGACATGACCGAGTGACTAACACTTTCACTTTACTTCATGACATTTTACCTCAAGTCAAGGTATCTTCAGAGTTCCAGATTTGCATACACAAATATTTCATATTATTATATGGAAGTCTCAAAATAGCAAATATCAAGTACCCAGATTCTCAAGCTCTAGCTTAGTTTTAATAATTCCCTAATAATCCCTACATCAGTAAATGGTTTATCCATCTCTCCAGTTGCTTAAGCATCAAATTAGCAAGTTATTCTCATTACCTCCACCTTTACCTCACCTTTTACATCCAAATTATCATCAAGTCCTATAAGTTCTGATAGTGTTATATACTAATCTTCTTTAACTCATCCTCCTTATTTCTAGACTGTATTGTGTTAGACGTCTATCAAATTCCTCTGGTGTCTTTACCCTCTATTAATGCCTTTACTCACATAGTATAAACTGACACTAAGTTGGATTATATATTTCCACTTTTCTAAAATGCTCTAGTAATTTCCTATTACACTTAGGATAAAATCTATAATCCTTATCATGTTCCATAAGACCATGTGAGAGCTGTCCTTTTATAGCTCTTTTTTTTTTAACCTCATCTACTTCCACTTTTTCCCTCCATTTACTTCATTTGCTTTGAGCTGGGAAATTAACAACTAAGAAGATATGGGAAGACCACTAACAGTATCTATTGTCATTACTCTGAGAAAGTCTTCCATGTGAATCTTTGTCCTATTAGATTATAAGATGATCATTGTACTCACTATATCTAGAAAAATGTCTGGCACCTAGATAGAACACAAGGCATATTTTTGCAAGAATAAAGAGAAAATTATTATTTCAGTATCTAATGAAGAGCTAATAAAATTTGATCTACAGGTGTATATAATCATGCTACTACTTCTATAAGTTATCAATGATCACAGCTGGCAGAAATCAATATATATGACAAGATAGCATTGCTGGAGAGGAAGAGTTAATATATTGATTTGATGTATATTATTTTATTATCTTAAAAATCAAGTTTAAATAAAACATAAAAATAAATTTTGAATATTATATGACTTACATAAGTATATAAAAATAAGACAATTTCAAGGAATGAATACAAACTAATAATGTGAAAATATTTTGAAGTATGGGATATAGATGTTAAGAAAACAGATCAAGTCCCTATTCTCTTAGAGGTTCTGTTATAGAGGAAAGAAAGACAAACAAAATTGTAGATTGTACAGTGATCAATTGTCCTGGATTTCCTGGGGCTGAGAGGATTTCCTGTACATGAGGCTTTTCAGCAAAGCTCAGAAAGCTTCAGGCAAACTGTAGAGTTGGCCACCCTATGTGGTGATAAGTGCCATGGAAGATAAATTATAGAGCTTACTCTGTTATACTGGGTGATCAAGATATACCTTATGAAAAAGAAGTAGACTCTTGAGAGTCTCTTGGACTGCAAGGAGATCCAACCAATCCATTCTGAAGGAGATCAGCCTTGGGATTTCTTTGGAAGGAATGATGCTAAAGCTGAAACTCCAATACTTTGGCCACCTCATGCAAAGAGTTGACTCACTGGAAAAGACTCTGATGCTGGGAGGGATTGGGGGCAGGAGGAGAAGGGGATGACAGAGGGTGAGATGGCTGGATGGCATCACTGACTCGATGGACATGAGTCTGAGTGAACTCTGGGAGTTGGTGATGGACAGGGAGGCCTGGCATGCTGCGATTCATGGGATCACAAAGAGTCGGACACGATTGAGCGACTGAACTGAACTGAAGTCATTAAATGAAAAAAATAATGAAGTGTGTCATAAAGATATATTTTATATATGTGCATATTTGGGAATATGTAAATACATATGTGTGTATTTGTGTATCATGAAGCAGAAGTTAGACTATACAGTAAAGAATTATATCTGTTAAATATTATCAGACCAAGAAAGATCACCAGGAATACAGGACCCAGTTTTGATAATGCACTTCTTTTTTTTTAACTATAGTTATATAATTGTGCATCAGTCACCACTAATTCCAGACTATTTCATCATTTTACAAATAAATAAATCTTATAGCAATTAGTGGGGCTTCCCTGGTGGCTCAGCAGTAAAGAATCCGTCTGTGAATCCAGGATACATGGGTTCAAGCCCTGGGTCGGGAAGATCCCCTGGAGAAGGAAATGGCAACCCACTCCAGTATTCTTGCCTGGGAAAACCCATGGACAGAGGAACCTGGCAGTATATAGCTCATGGGGTTCCAAAGAGTCAGACACGATTTAGCAACAACATAGCAACAATATAGCAGCATCTCCTTCTTCATTTAACTAACATGATATTAATTGAATCATATAATATGTGGTCTTTGGTTTCTCCTACTTTTAATATCATGATCAATACTTCATTAATTATTATGGATGAATATCCAGAATTGATTTGTCCATTTTTTTCAGTTGACCAACATTTGGGTTATTTTCACGTTTCAGATATTGCAAATAATAAATAGTGTTGCTGGGAACATTTATGTGCAACATTCATGTAGATATATATGTTCATTTCGCCTAGTTCTATACTTAATAGTTGAAATGCTGGGTCATCTGATAACTGTGTTTAACCTTGCAAGGAATTGTGAGACTATTTTACAAAGTGGTTGTAACATTTTACATTCTAAATAACAATGCACGATAGCTCTGATTTCTCCACATTCTTGCCAACATTTGTTATTTTCTGTCTTTTGAACTATAGATATTGTAGTGGGCATGAAATGGTACATCACTGTGGCTTTGATTTGCATTTCCTTAATGATTAGTGATGTTAAACATCTTATATGCTTATTGGTCATTCATATATAGTCTTTGGACAAATGCCTATTTAAATCATTTTCCATATTCATTATACCTGTTTTATTCATCTAAGAATATATTATAATTTTAGCTCTTTTATTTGAATCTTTGATGTGTTTTGAGTTAATTTTTGTGTGATTGGAGGTAAGTGGTTGAATGTCATTCATTTGCATGTGTCTATGCAGTTATCCCAGCTTTATCTTTTGAAAATACCACTCTTTTTTAAATTAAATTTTTACTTGAAGACAAATATATTTTCACATGCAGTTGTAAAAAATAATACAAAGAGATTCCATGTAGTTTTTACCTAGTCTTAACTTTGCCAAGTAAGGTCTGTCTAGTCAAGGCTATGGTTTTTCCTGTGGTCATGAATGGATGTGAGAGTTGGACTGTGAAGAAGGCTGAGCACCGAAGAATTGATGCTTTTGAAGTGTGGTGTTGGAGAAGACTCTTGAGAGTCCCTTGGACTTCAAGGAGATCCAACCAGTCCATTCTGAAGGAGATTGGCCCTGGGATTTCTTTGAAAGGAATCATGCTAAAGCTGAAGCTCCAGTACTTTGCCCACCTCATATGAAGAGTTAAATCATTGGAAAAGACCCTGATGCTGGGAGGGATTGGGGGCAGGAGGAGAAGGGGATGACAGAGGATGAGATGGCTGGATGGCATCACTGACTCGATGGACGTGAGTCTGAGTAAACTCTGGGAGTTGGTGATGGACAGGGAGTCCTGGCTTGCTGCGATTCATGGGATCGGGAAGAGTCAGACACAACTGAGAGACTGAACTGAACTGAACTGAACCCAATGGTAACATCTTGCAACACTGCAGTGCAATATTACAACCAGGGTATTAACATCAATACAGTCAAGAGAAAGAATGTTTCCACCACCATAAAGATCGCTTATATTGCCATTTTATCACCCACACACTTCACTATTCCAATTATCCCCTCCTGACTTCCTGGTAACCATCAATCTGTTCTCCACTTCTATAATTGTGTCATTAAAGTATCCTTTATATATGTAATCATATTGTATGTAAAATTCTAGTATATGTATATTTTAACTTACTATGATTCCCTGAAGATTAACAGGTTACATCAGTAGTTCATTCCTTTTTATTATGAAGTAATTTTTAATGATATGGATGTAACAGTATTCATCTATTGAAGGACATCTGAGTTCTTTCTAGTTTTGACTATTAGGAGTCAAGCTCCTCTAAACATTTATATACAAACATTTTGTGTCAAAGTTAGTTTTTATTTCTCTGGGATAAATGCTGAGGAGTGCAATGGTTGCATGGCA
>SJYA01003347.1:439562-460833 GCA_006410615.1 Neotragus moschatus | reverse complement strand
TGAGTACAGTAAGAAAAGAAAAATATAAATAAATGGCATAAAGACAAATGTGAAGAATTAAATCTGGTTATATGATTAATATAGAAAACTCAAAAGAAGGTATAAACAGATGCTTAAGTAAAGATTTAGACAGATACCTGGATACAGACCAATGTAAATAATAATTATATTTGCATACATGAACAAAAAGAAACTACATTAAAATTTTCAATATCTTTTAATAATTCAGATGGACTATTTAGAAATGAATATCTCTTATTGTAAAGAAACATTTCTTTGAAGTTTAGCAGTAACTTCAGACTTACTCCTGCAGCAATTTTGTGTGCTAAGTTAACGCAAATAAAATTAAATATAATTTAAGTAATTATATTGTAATTTAAGTAATTATATTTAAATGTAGCATGCGTGGAACAATTTCTCATTACTTCTAAATAGTAGTTACTCATTCAACTAACTGTATGTATGAAGAAGTATATCATAATTGATGCTCAGTAAATGATAGAAGTAGCTATTTCTCTGTGTTGAAATTAGTGTTTTACTATACTTTTATTTTTCTGTTTTTCTGTTGCTGAGATTTTTAACAAATATATTTATATTATAAAATCAATAAATATAATGACATTGAAAATTTAAAATATTTCATGAGAAAATATATGCAAAATGTTTGAAAATTAATTAAAAATAAACTAAAATACAATAGACATAATAACTATTTAATTGTATTAGTTAAAGAGATAGAAAGGAAAGAGCTAAAGTGATATACTTTCCCTATCAGGTTCATAAAAATTATGAACAGTTGATGTTCTAATGGAAAAGCTGCAAGAAAATGGATACAAACATTATGATACTGCAAATTATTTTTCTGGGAAATACTTTTTCACTATGCATTAAAGCTTTAAAATGTATGTAGGTACTTATTAACAATTTCAATCCTATGAATACTCTTAAGAAAATAATAATAGAGGTTCATAAATGAAGTACATATAAACTTTATTTCTTAAAATTTTATAATATAAAATGATTAGATATAAAAGATTAATGCCCATTCTTATATAATTAGGTGATATGTCTCCTCTGTCCATGGAATTTTCCAGGCAAGAGTACTGGAGTGGGTTGCCATTTCCTTCTCCTGGGGATCTTCCCGACCCGGAGAACAAACCCAGGTTTCCTGCATTGCAAGCTGACACTTTACCCTTTGAGCCACCAGGGAAGCCCCAAGGTAATACATTAGAGTCACTAAAATTATACCCTACATGTACTGATATAGAAAATATCTCAACTATTGTATTGAAAAAGAGGCCATGCTCTTTTTGAAAAGTAAAAGAAAGCATCTATTACGTAGATGAATCTGTGGATGAATATACATGAGTATGTTCATAGTCACTAGGTTGTAAGATGATTGGTGATTTTACCATCTTTTATAGTTTCCTGAATTTTCCATTTTTTTTAAACAAAGAGCATATATTGCTTTTAATATCAGATAGAATTAATTTTATTTTTATTTTCAAAGAAGCAGAGCACTTCGTCTTTAATTCTCACACTTATCTAATGATGGCATGCTCCATCATTAATTAATGGATTTGTTCTTTGATTTTTTAAAATTTATCTCTCACTTCTATAAACAGAAGTATAAACAATCTAGTGCAAAATGTCACAAACCTGTCATTTCTATAACTACTGTTTTAGGTTTTCATGGTTGAATTGTGTTTAGTAATTGCCCATTTGATTCAATTAGTAATTGCAGGCTTCTTTCCCTGAAATTCAGCTTTGTGTTCAAATTCATTCAGATTATAGCCACTGATATTTAAGATGTTTATTTATATCAAATATATAAATTAAGTAAACTATAACTTAATATTGAATTAAAAATTTAAACATTAAATTTTTAAGTGATTTAAATTAAAAACATAGAAAACCCACATCTTGATTTAAGCTGGTTATACTTTATCATTCTTTGAAACCTGACATCTGATTTTAAAAGAAACATATTTTGATCTCAGTTACCAACTTAATTTTAGATAGCAAACAACTATATTGTACTTATCATATGCAGTTGCTGTTGTAAATATTTTAAAAACATTAAATCATTTAACTTAATAAATTATAACCCTTCTATGTTGGTATTATTAGTATCTTCATTTTACTGAGATAGAGAGGCTGTTTCTTGTCCAATATTACATAGCTAGTCATGGGTGGGGGACAAGATTAAAAAATTAGCTGCAAGAGCCTCACTCTTGATTTAAACTACTTTGGTTGTATACCCAGAAATAGAATTAAGTGTTTTCAATTTCTCCACAACCTCAACACTTGTTTTTAATTTTTAAAATAAGAGCCAGTGGAAACAGTGGTTGACTTTATTTTGGGGGGCTCCAAAATCACTGCAGATGGTGACTGCAGCCATGAAATTAAAAGATGCTTACTCCTTGGAAGGAAAGTTATGACCAACCTAGACAGCATGTTAAAAAGCAGAGACATTACTTTACCAACAAAGTCCGTCTAGTCAAGGCTATGGTTTTTCCAGTATTTGTCATGTATGGATGTGAGAGTTGGACTATAAAGAAAGATGAGCGCCGAAGAATTTATGCTTTTGAACTGTGGTGTTGGAGAGGACTCTTGAGTGCCCCTTGGACTGCAAGGAGATCCAACCAGTCCATCCTAAAGGAGATCAGTCCTGACTATTCATTGGAGGGACTGATGCTGAAGCTGAAACTCCAATACTTTGGTCACCTGATCCAAAGAGCTGACTCTTTGGAAAAGACCCTGATGTTGGGAAAGATTGAAGGCAGGAGAAGGGGACAACAGAGGATGAGATGGTTGGATGGCATCACCGACTCGATGGACATGGGTTTGGGTGGACTTTGAGAGTTCGTGATGGACAGGGAGTCCTGGTGTGCTGCGTTTCATGGGGTCGCAAAGAGTCAGACACGACTGAGCGACTGAACTGAACTGAACTGAATAGATGTGAGAATATATCTCATGGTTTTTATTTGTCTTTCTCTGATGATTAGCAATGTTGAGCATCTTCTCATATATCTGTTGACTATATGTATGTCTCCCTTGGGGAAATGTCTATTTAAGTCTTTGTTCATTTTTTAAAATGGGATATTTGGTTCTTCGCTATTAAGCTGTAATCAGCTTTTTGTCATATACATGCTCCTGCTGCTGCTGCTAAGTCTCTTCAGTCGTGTCCGACTCTGTGCGACCCTATAGACGGCAGCCCACCAGGCCCCCTCGTCCCTGGGATTCTCCAGGCAAGAACACTGGAGTGGGTTTCCATTTCCTTCTCCAGTGCATGAAAGTGAAAAGTGAAAGTCAAGTCGCTCAGTCATATCGGACTCTTAGCGACCCCATGGACTGCAGCCTACCAGGCTCCTCTGTCCATAGGATTTTCCAGGCGAGAGTACTGGAGTGGGGTGCCATTGCCTTCCCCGTGTCATATACATAGTTTGTAAGTATTTTCTCCCATCCCCAAGTTGCCTTTTCTTTCTGTTAATTAATTCCATGCTTTACAGAGCATGGAATACATGATATAAGTTTGATGTAATGCCACTAACTATTTTTGCTTTTATTACCTGTGCTTTGGTGTCTATTCAATAAATAATTTCTGAGAGAAATATCAAGAAGCTTTCCTCCTATGTTTATTTCTAGGTGTTTCAGATCTTACATTGAATTTTTTAATCAGTTTCTAGCTTGTGTTCATGTGGAGAAAAATAAGGGTACAATTTCATTCATTTGCGTGTGGATATCCATTTTCCCAGCACCATTTACTGGCAAGACTATTCTTTCTGTCTTTGTGTATTCTTGCACATTTGTCAAATATCAGTTGACTATATGTGCTTGAGTTTATTTATGTGCTCTCTATTCTATTACATTGGCCTATATGTCTGTTTTTATGCTAGTACTATGCTGTTTTGATTACTGTAGCTTTGAAAAACTACTTGATATATGAATGTGTAATGCCTCCAACTTTGTTTTTCTCATTCATTATTGCTTAGGCTATATTTTTCTATTTCTGTAAAACTGTCTTTGGAATTTTGATGTGAATTGCACTGAATCTGAGATTTTACTTTGGATAGTATGGACATTATAACAATAGTAATCATTCCAATTGAAGAGACACCTTCACCCCCATGTTCATTGCAAGATTACTCAAAATAGCCAACATATACAGACAACCAACTGTTCATCAGCATATGAATAAGGAAAATGTGGTATATACACAAAACAAAATACTATTCAGCCTTCCTGAAGATGGAAATTCTACCATTTGCAACAAAATGTATAGATCTATAAGACAGTGTTAAAAGTGAAATAAGTCAGCAGTAACAGAAGCTGTTTGGTTCAATAATATGTGAATTGACCCATTTTTATGATTTTAAGTCATATTAACTTGGTATAACTCCTATTTGATCAAGATACATGTTATAAATCAATGTTACATTTAGTCATGCATTATTTCATTTATGATATTCACATTTGTGTCCCCTATAAAGGGGTTTTTTTGGTCTTTGTTTTTCTTTCTTTTTTTGTTAAAATAAATCATTTTATATTTATAAAACCAGTTTAAATATGGCTCATGGAATGAATTGAAAATCTTCATAATAACTTGCTCTTTCAAAACAGCTTGTTAACCCAACTATAAAACCATATGGGCTAAGACTTATGCTATTTTTGCTTTTATTTATCATCTGGTCAGGCAGTTTTTTATTGTCATGCATGAAAAAGTAGTTTGGGGACCAGTCAAGTTTTATATTTACTTTTTTAACCAATTATGACAATGTATATTTTTACAAAAATGCATTGGATTCATTTTATTTTTTAAAATTATTAGGTTTGTGTTGTTTACGATATTTAGTTAAAATACTATGGTACTGTATTCATTTTCTTTTATATTCATTGGTAAGTTTTATTTTGATTTTTGATTAGCATTATCAGAGTTTTAACTCTTTTCTAAAGAATTGGAAAAATCAGGTTTATAATTCTTTTCTGTTGTCGTATTGTCACTTTGGTGGATCTCTTTATGCCCTATCTTTAGTATTTGTTTCTTCTTTCTTTGGGCATCTCTTATTCATTAAAGTACTTATCTCATTTGTTCTGTTATTTCTTGTTTGTGAGTAGTGTATATACAGTTCTGAATTTCCTGTGAGCACTACTTTGTATCCAACAGATTTCATTATATAATGCTTAAATTGTTATTCAATTTTAGGTATTTTATAACTTTAAATACAATCTATATTTTAGTAAAACTATTATTGGTGATAATTATTTTAGTTTTTAGCAATAAAATATTTGAAGTGCTTTCATTTATTATTCAGATGTAGTTCTACTATATTATGTCCAGACTCACAGTGAAAGTTGCTCAGGTGTGTCCAACTTTTTGGAACCCCATGTACTATACAGTCCATGGAATTCTCCAGGCCATATACTAGAGTGGGTAGCTTTTCCCTTCTCCAGGAGATCTTCCCAACCCAGGGATCAAATCCAGTCTCCCACATTGCATGTGCATTTTTTGCCAGCTGAGCCACAAAGGAAACCCAACAATACTGGAGTGGGTGGCCTATCCTTTCTCCAGTGGATCTTCCTGACCCAGGAAGTGTACCAGGGTCTCCTGCATTGCAGGTGGATTCTTTACCAACTGAGTGGTCAGGGAAATTCCAAACTTATAATGTGCTATATTGAGATATCTTGTTTAATCTAATACATGTCAATTATTTGGTGAATCATTTGTGCCCATAAAAGCTATGTATTTCCATTTTGTTCTAGATTTATTTTTATTATGTGTTGTATATTGTATATTCAATCAATCATTTCAATCGCTCAGTCGTGTCTGACTCTGCAACCCCATGAACCGCAGCATGCCAGGCCTCCCTGTCCATCAGCTCCCAGAGTCCACCCAAACCCATGTACATCAAGTCGGTGATGCCATCCAACCATTTTATCCTGTCGTCCCCTACTCCTCCTGCCCTCAATCTTTCCCAGCATCAGGGTCTTTCCCAATGAGTCAACTCTTCGCATCAGCTGGCCAAAATATCGGAGTCTCAGCTTCAACATCAGTCCTTCCAATGAACACTCAGGACTAATCTCCTTTAGGATGGACTGGTTGGATCTCCTTGCAGTCCAAGGGACTCGCAAGAGTCTTCTCCAACACCATAGTTCAAAAGCATCAATTTTTCTGTGCTCAGCTTTCTTTATAGTCCAGTTCACATCCGTACATGACCACAGGAAAAACCATGGCCTTGACTAGATGGACCTTTGTTGACAAAGTAATGTCTCTGCTTTTTAATATGCTGTCTAGGTTGGTCATAACTTTCCTTCCAAGGAGTAACTGTCTTTTAATTTCATGGCTGCAATCACCATCTGCAGTGATTTTGGAGCCCCCCAAAATAAAGTCAGCTACTGTTTCCACTGTTTCCCCATCTATTTGCCATGAAGTAATGGGACTGGATGCCATGATGTTAGTTTTCTGAATATTGAGCTTTAAGCCAACTTTTTCACTCTCCTTTTTCACTTTCATCAAGAGGCTCTTTAGTTCTTNAAATACAATCTATATTTTAGTAAAACTATTATTGGTGATAATTATTTTAGTTTTTAGCAATAAAATATTTGAAGTGCTTTCATTTATTATTCAGATGTAGTTCTACTATATTATGTCCAGACTCACAGTGAAAGTTGCTCAGGTGTGTCCAACTTTTTGGAACCCCATGTACTATACAGTCCATGGAATTCTCCAGGCCATATACTAGAGTGGGTAGCTTTTCCCTTCTCCAGGAGATCTTCCCAACCCAGGGATCAAATCCAGTCTCCCACATTGCATGTGCATTTTTTGCCAGCTGAGCCACAAAGGAAACCCAACAATACTGGAGTGGGTGGCCTATCCTTTCTCCAGTGGATCTTCCTGACCCAGGAAGTGTACCAGGGTCTCCTGCATTGCAGGTGGATTCTTTACCAACTGAGTGGTCAGGGAAATTCCAAACTTATAATGTGCTATATTGAGATATCTTGTTTAATCTAATACATGTCAATTATTTGGTGAATCATTTGTGCCCATAAAAGCTATGTATTTCCATTTTGTTCTAGATTTATTTTTATTATGTGTTGTATATTGTATATTCAATCAATCATTTCAATCGCTCAGTCGTGTCTGACTCTGCAACCCCATGAACCGCAGCATGCCAGGCCTCCCTGTCCATCAGCTCCCAGAGTCCACCCAAACCCATGTACATCAAGTCGGTGATGCCATCCAACCATTTTATCCTGTCGTCCCCTACTCCTCCTGCCCTCAATCTTTCCCAGCATCAGGGTCTTTCCCAATGAGTCAACTCTTCGCATCAGCTGGCCAAAATATCGGAGTCTCAGCTTCAACATCAGTCCTTCCAATGAACACTCAGGACTAATCTCCTTTAGGATGGACTGGTTGGATCTCCTTGCAGTCCAAGGGACTCGCAAGAGTCTTCTCCAACACCATAGTTCAAAAGCATCAATTTTTCTGTGCTCAGCTTTCTTTATAGTCCAGTTCACATCCGTACATGACCACAGGAAAAACCATGGCCTTGACTAGATGGACCTTTGTTGACAAAGTAATGTCTCTGCTTTTTAATATGCTGTCTAGGTTGGTCATAACTTTCCTTCCAAGGAGTAACTGTCTTTTAATTTCATGGCTGCAATCACCATCTGCAGTGATTTTGGAGCCCCCCAAAATAAAGTCAGCTACTGTTTCCACTGTTTCCCCATCTATTTGCCATGAAGTAATGGGACTGGATGCCATGATGTTAGTTTTCTGAATATTGAGCTTTAAGCCAACTTTTTCACTCTCCTTTTTCACTTTCATCAAGAGGCTCTTTAGTTCTTCTTCACTTTCTGCCATAAGGGTGGTGTCATCTGCATATCTGAGGTTATTGATTTCTCATGGCAATCTTATTTCCAGCTTGTGCTTTGATATTACAAATTGTATATTTTATACATATTATGTACATTAGTTTAAATATGTATGCTTTCTAGTTGAAAGTAGGTCTTCCAAAATGGAATAAAACTCCTACAAACTTGTAGCCCATAGGGAGCCAGAAAAATAAATAATCCAAATACTTTTTCTTCTCTCTTGCAACTTCTGTAGCCTGAACTCACCCAGAAGTCAGCAGACAAGTGTAGATGCAGTTGAAGGAGGTTAGTTTTCTAGGGCACTAAGAAGAATAGGGACAAATGAAGCATAAATATGGAAGGATAAACAGGTCATTGAATTGATGTAGGCAATCATAAAAACTTACTAAGTCCCAAATAGTACTAAAATTTTTAACGTTTTGTTTATTTTTGGCTGTGCTGGGTCGTTGTTGTGGACTTTTCTCTAGCTGAGGCAAGCAGGGGCTACTCTTTAGTTGAGGTGCATGGACTTCTCATTGTGGTGGCTTCTCTAGTTGTGGAGCACAGGCTCTAGGGCACATCAGCTTCAGTAGTTGCAGCTTGCAGGCTCTAGAGCATAGGTTTAGTAGTTGTGAAGCACAAGATTAGTTGCTTTGTGACATGGCGTCTTTCCTGACTAGGGATAAAATCCATGTCCCCTGCATTGGCAGGCAGATTCTTAACCATTGGATCACCAAGGAAGTCTGAGGTAGTATTAACTTTAAAATTACACAAATAACCATATTGTGGTGAAATTCCTCAATTATGAGAAAACGGAGATAATTATATACATTTCCAANCCATGAATTGATGGGACCAGATGCCATGATCTTAGTTTTCTGAATGTTGAACTTTAAGTCAACATTTTCACTCTTCTCTTTCACATTCATCAAGAGGCTCTTTAGTTCCTCTTCACTTTCTGCCATAAGGGTAGTGTCATCTGCATTTCTGAGGTTATTGATATTTCTCTCTGAAATCTTGATTCCATCTTGGGCTTCTTCCAGTGTGGCATTTTGCATGATGTATTCTGCATACATAACAATTATTTGGAAAAATACTATTTGTTTGTCATTTTTCCTTCATTTGAAACACTCTTTTAATTCTGGAAGCCTTCCATACAATCAAACTTTTGCCTGTTACCTCTTTCCTTTTAAAAATTGACAGGTCTTGTACAATTTCCTAAAATCAAACATTTGAGGTAAAGGAGAACCATTTAAAATAGGATAATATCTGAGAAAATTTAAAAAATAAAAGTTTGGAAGACTGATTGAAATAAGCTAAAAATACAGAAGACCTGTGTTGTCTGAAAGGAAAAGAAAAAAAAAAAGAAAAATGAGGGAAATAAATGTAGTATAAAGCATGGAGACAAGAATCAATAGAAAAAGAAGAAAAAAAGGAGAATATATTATATATGTAGAGATATAATACTATTTGTTGTTATTTGCAAAACAGGACTATTAACTTACCTATGCAAAAAAAGATAGTAATGGAAGCTATTTCCTCTAAATTTATTTTTAATAGTTTTCAATTTTAACAGTAAAATTAAAGAGATAAAATTCTAAACAAAATGTTAAAATGCAAATTAATAAAAGTGTCTGACTGGTGTCCAATTTTTAACATCCTTATATTGATATTGTTATATTATCTCTGATCAGTCTCTGGAATTTATTTTTTAGAATTGTCAGTTATCACCGTTGGGAATATAGGGATGAATTTCAAAAGAGACTTAGAGATTTCCAATGGGGATTCATCAGTCTGAAAGTAGGTGGTCAGAAGATGTCNAAGTGTCTGACTGGTGTCCAATTTTTAACATCCTTATATTGATATTGTTATATTATCTCTGATCAGTCTCTGGAATTTATTTTTTAGAATTGTCAGTTATCACCGTTGGGAATATAGGGATGAATTTCAAAAGAGACTTAGAGATTTCCAATGGGGATTCATCAGTCTGAAAGTAGGTGGTCAGAAGATGTCAAAAAATGACTTGCAACAGAGTGAACACAGGCCTTGAGAATGATGCTATTTCAAAGCACAAGCAAAAACAAGACAGACCTATGGAAATGTAAGCTTCCCAGAAATAGTGGGAAGGGGAAGTTTGTAAAAAAATTTAGACTTTTAGTGACACTAAAACCTAGTAAACTGTTGTGATGTTAGACATTAAATAACCTTCATTTAGTGCTCATATTGCATTTTGTTAAATTCTTTTCTTGCCATTTGACCTTTACTTGTAGTGTGCTCAGCCATGTCTGACTCTTTGCAACCCTATGGACTGTAGCCCATCAGACTCCTCTGTCCATGGAGATTCTCCAGACAAGAGTGTTGGAGTGGGTTGCCATGCCCTTCTCCAGGGGATCTTCTCAACCCAGGGATCGAACCCAGTTTTCCCAGATTGCAGGTGGATTCTTTACCATATGAGCCACTAGGGAAGCTCGACTTTTATTTAAACAATACTATACGTTAGTTAGTTTTATTATTTTTATTTTCTAGATGACAGTGCTTGTCTGTTGCCATGAAGTTAGTTAATGACACTTCCAAATGCAATGCTACCCAGTCTGCTTCCAGAAGCTTAACTCTCATTAACACTTATTGCTTTCAAAGACCTGAGTATTCAGGTTCATCTGACTTTTATAAGAAAAAATGTCTAACAATTTTAAAGCAAAATATTTGAAATGAAGTCCAAGACCCATGATTTACAAAGCACCATCACACAGTGATGATTATTCAAGTTGAACTTGAATTGCAATTTCTTGAACCACATTGGTTAAAAATGACTACTGTTCTTCAGGGTAGTAAATTAATTGTAAAAATGTAGACTAATTGTAAAATTCCCCTAATTCTTCAGCCATCTCTGTATTCAAGCCCTTTCCATTGTCACTTTTAAGTTACTCCTTTTAAAGGGTGATGTCTGTTCTTCCACCCTTTCAATCCAAGCCATGCTCATTACTTATGACGAGGACCCTCTCAGTTACCAAATTCTAGGCTCCATCATCATGTATGTCCTCAAGAGCCCAGTTTTAGCAAGAATCCCATCAGGCTGATTTAACCAGAATCCCCAAATCTCAATTTTTAATCAGTGTCCTCATCCTGCACCCTTTCCCATGAGATATGCAATCACCTATTAGGTCAGTTTAGTAAGAATCGCCCTCAGTTCAGTTCAGTTCAGTTTCTCAGTCTTGTCCGAATCTCTGCAACCCAATAGACAGCAGCACACCAGGCTTCCCTGTCCATCACCAACTCCTGGAGCTTGCTCAAACTCATGTCCATCGAATTGGTGATGCCATCCAACCATCTCATCCTCTGTCATCCCCTTCTCCTGCCTTCAGTCTTCCCCAGCATCAGGGCCTTTTCCAGTGAGTCAGTTCTTTGCATCTGCTGTACCCTCTTAGTAATTTTCCAGCCATCAATTCCCCACCCAAAATTTGCTCCTTGGCTATAAATCTGCTTTTTGTATTTAAAGTTGAGTTCGGTATCACTCCCTTACTACAAAACTACACTGCATTAATCTCTATACCTATCAAGATATTTCTGAATAAATTCAGCCTTACTATTTAATGGGCTTCCCTGGTGGCTCAGTGGTAAAGAATCTGCCTGCAATGCAGGAAACCTGGGTTCAATTCCTGGGTTGGGAAGATCCCCTGGAGAAGTGAATGGCAACTCACTCCAGTATTCTTACCTGGACAATCCATGGACAGAGGAGCCAGGCAGCCTACAGTCCATAGGGTCACAAAGAGACGGACGCAACTGAAGCGACTAAGCAGCAGCAGCAGCTACTATTTAACTATCACAACTAATGTTTTACATGTGAGTTGACCAATAAGCAGAAGTAGAAGTGTGCCCATTCCTATCCTAGATCACATGATGCCTTATGAACAGCTCTTCTCTCAAAAATTTGTCTTGGTTTGCCTGCTGGCAGTGTGTGAGAGACACACAGAAGGGGCATCGATGGTACCAGTTGATCCATTCTAAATCAGCAGAAACACCCAGATGCCTCATAGATATGAGAGCAACAATAACTGTTTATTGATGTTTGTCACTAAGATTTTGTAAATTTTTCTGTCTATGGATTATTGTACCAAGATAAGCGATGCTTTAGGTGGGAGAAGTTGTATATTGATACCAGAATCTATGTCTTTTGGTGGGTCTGGCATAAAATAGTTCTAGTAAACTGTATGTAAATCTTTATAAACTGTGGACTTAGTTTTTCTCTATAAGCCCTTTCATCATATTTGTATGTTTCCAACACAGTATAATTTTTTGGTGTATATATATATATACACACAAACATATATTTCATGTACATATATACATGGAATGTATATGAGTTTATTTGTTTTTCCATATGTATATGAATCAGCTATGCTTATCTACAACTTAGAACTGTATTTCTAATAAAATTTTATACAGCATTCTTACTTAATCATAGTATAAAGCCTATTCTCTTTCTTCCAGTCACACTATTCTAACAATCATTTGTGAGTAATTTTCCCTTAGAACTAAAAATTTCATATTGTTAGAATTACAATTACATTGCTGTTTCCTTTGTTTGATTTTAAGCTATTACAGATTTTCCATGAACCTGCACAACATAATTTCCTTTCATATTTAATGGTCATACTGTTTTCCATTTTACTGATATACCATAGTTTACTTAAACATTCATTGACTGTTAATCATTTAGTTTGTCATAGAACTTCCCTGCAGTGCAAACCTTCACGCACACATCCTTAATACACCTGTAAAATTCAAAGGAAAAGTTTATCAGAATGAAATCAGCATTTGAAATGCAGCTGTAGTTCTACATAGATTAGTAGTCACCAAAAATTCCCAGTCTAGTTATGTCTTCTATTATACTGCCTTATTTCTTAATTAACTGTGGTTTTCTTGAATTTTTATAGCTTTCTACCATCTTTTTAAAAAATTATAGTTGATATACACTATTGTGTTTCAGGTGTACAGCATAGACATTCAGCATTTTTTTCCCCTTTAGATTCAGTATTTTTAAGAGAATAGATTTTTTTTTAAGCCATACCTTACAGTTATGCAGGATCTAGTTCCCTGACCAGGGATTGAACCCTTGCCCCTTGCATTTGGAACATGGAGTCTTAACTACTGGTCTGCCAGGGAAGTTCTAATATTCACTACTTTTGAAGATTATACTCCATTATAGGTTATTACAAGATAATGGTTAGAGCAACCAGGGAAGCCCCATAATTACTCATACTGTACAGTATATCCTTATTATTTATCTATTTTACACATGCAATTTATTTCTCCTAATCTTACATCCCTAATTTACCTCTTCCACCCTCTCCCCTTCCCTTTGGTATCCCTTCCTTTCTCCATGCAAACCCTTAAGAATTACTAATCTTTCTTCTTCCCTCATATTTTTACCTATTATGGAATGCCATATAGCTGGACTTACACAGAATGTAGTCTTTTCAGATTAACTTTTTTCATTAGTAATATGTATTAAAGATCCTTCTTGTCTTCATGATAGTTGATTTACTTTTAGTGCTGATTAATATTTTTTGTACAAATGTACCACTGTGGTATTTTCCACTCATCCATTGAAGAACATCTTGGTAGCTTCCAAGTTTTTCCAATTATGGATAAAGTTGCTCTAAACATTAACAGCCTAGTATTTGTGTGGTCATAAGTTTTCAACTCATACCAAGTAGCATGATTAGTATTTTAAGAAACTGTCACACTGTCTTCCAAAGGTGCATCATTTTACATTACCACCTGCAATGAATTAGTACCATTATTATTACAATCATTATTAATTATTTTCTATTGCTACATCCTTGCCAGCATTTGGTATTGTCAGTGTTCTGGATTTTGGATGTTCTAATAGATATATAGTGGTATCTCACTGTTGTTTAATTTTAAATTTCCTGATGACACATGTTAACCATCTTTACATATACTTATTTATCATCTGTTTATCTTCTCTGGACATTGGACATATATCTCTTCCAATCTTCTGCCCATTTTTAATCGAGTTTTTTGTTTTCATTTTGTTGAGTTTTAAGAGTTCTTTTTTATATTTTGGATAACATTCCATTACTAGATATGTCTTTTGAAAATAATTTCTCCCAGTCTGTGGCTTGTATTTTCATTGTCTTATCAGTGTCTTTCACAGAGAAGACATTTTAATGAAATTTAATGAAGTTCAAATTTAATGAAGTTCAGTGTATCATTTTTTTCCCACAGATTTTGTTTCTTTGTTTTCAATAAGTCATTACCTCATCCAAGGCCATCTAGATTTTTTCTTATGTTATTTTCTAAGAGTGTTATAGTTTCACATTTTAAATTTAAGACTGTGATCTATTTTGAGTTAATTTTTGTGAAAGGTGTAAGACACTTTTTGAATGGTTGCGTGAAATTTTTCCATCACCATCTGTTGAAAATTCTATTGTGTTCCCATTGTGTGGCCTTTGCTCCTTTGTCAAAGTTCAGTTAATGATATGATACTTCTATTTTTAATTTTTTTCTCCTTTATAATAAATATTGTTTCATATTAATTCTACAACCATTCTCAGAAGTTCAGAAAGGAATAAATGAAATTTATTGTGTTTTATCATCCAGACATGTGGAATACTTAAGTTTTTCTGATCTTGTGTCCTTAAATAAGCTATTATAGTTTAATTCTTCAGATCATCTACCTTTTATGCCAAATCTAACCTTTGTATTTTTTGTCATTGTTACTTTTTGTCATTGTTGTGGATGATCTGTTCATATCATTTTTTAACTGATTTTCATGAATAGAAAAAAATTATTCTATATTTTAATCTTATAAACTAGCAAGTTACTTAATTTTCATAGTCTTATTACATAGTCCCTTGGATTTTTCACTTGAAACATCATATTATCTGCAAATAAACATAATTATTTCTCTTCTCTTCTAATACTTATACATAATATTTAATTGCATTTTATTACTGCATTCGTAAGATCTTCCAACTAATGTTGAATAACAGTGATCATAGAGGATACCCCAAGTTGTTCTTAATTTTTAATGGAAATGACCTCAGAAATTCAACCTTTAGAATAAAGTTTGATTGTTTATTTTTTGTTGTGTAACCTTTATAATTTTAAATGTGCCTTTTATATTTACTTGAGATAGACTTATTTTAGTGATGTCAAGGGATTTTATGAAAAGGTTTTTTGGCATTTATTTATATAATAATATATTTTTATTGTAATAATGAAATACATTTATTAAAAAACAATGAAGTTTCCAATTTTGCTATATTTTATATCATTTTTGATATGCATTTAAACTGTATTTTGTATTATTTTTGATAAACATTTGAATTTTACGTTTTAATATTTCATCAAAATTTTGTCATCAACATAAATGGGTAAGGTGAAATTTTATTTTGATTGCTATTGTGGAAGGATGCAGAGAAGGCAATGGCACCCCACTCCAGTACTCTTGCCTGGAAAAACCCATGGACAGAGGAGCCTGGTGGGCTGCAGTCCATGGGATCGCTAAGAGTCAGACATGACTGAGCGATTTCACTTTCACTTTTCACTTTTATGCATTGGAGAAGGAAATGGCAACCCACTCCAGTGTTCTTGCCTGGAGAATCCCAGGGATGGGAGAGCCTGGTGGGCTGCCATCTATGGGGTTGCACAGGGTCAGACATGACTGAAGCGACTTAGCAGCAGCAGCAGCAGTGGAAGGGTGAAATTCCAGTCATAGCCAAACTAACAGCAAAGAATGATGGACAAGATAATAACCATATTTTCTTCAACTCTATGAAAGAAAAACAGATGAAAAAATGTCTTAATGAATTTAATTCCAGAGAGATCTGGGCCCTTCATATGTGACCAAATAGCAATGACTTCTCTCAGTCATGTAACGCTCTAAATTTAGTATGGTTCTAGGGGTTTGGGGGTATAGAAGTGGTAAGTGTGCCATATACAAAAAGAGTTTATAAGGTAAAGAAAAAAAAATCAGTCCAACATTTCCGTATATGATGATATAATGGATTGGAATCAAAATGATTTTCAAATACAAGACTAAACTGTTTAGTCTAACAGTTCAACCATTCTCCATCTCATACTGGGAATTTTGCTAAGTAAATTTTAGCAAGAGTAAAGTGTAAAATCAAATAAACATGTTATAATATTGAGCAATTTAGTAATACTTATATTCCAGGGCCTTGCTGAAGTTGAATCTAAATTTGAGTCAAACCTGAAGTTATCACTGAACTTATTACAAGCTCAAATACTGACAAGATCAAACATCAGCTTCTCAGCAGGGGAAGTAGTATGTTGGATTTAAGGGCAATGAGAGAACTCCTTAACCTCATTTAAAACCACAAGGAAACGCTATCTAGTTAAAACAGTAGCCTAGAGCCTGCTCGGCACACTTTTTTGAACTTAAATGATTGTTCTCTTACCCTAGTCGCTTGACAGAGAAAAGGGTTTTCGTTTTCTAGCTAACAAACAAATATATTATAGTTCAGTCTCTACTGTTCTTCAGTAGACAATGTCCAGCATAGAAGCAAAACCTAAGGATTGTAAAAAAGTAGAAAATTGTGAAATAAAAAATGGCAACAAAAGCAGAACCACATATCACACTGTTGTTGTTCACTTGCTCAGTTTTGTCTGACTGTTTGTGATCCCATGGACTGCAGCATGCCCTAATTCCATGTCATTCACCATCTCCTGGAGCTTGCTCAAATTCATGTCCACTGAGTCAGTGATGCCATCCAACCATCTCATCCTCTGTCCCCTTCCCTCCTGACTTCAATCTTTCCCACCATCAGGGTCTTTTCTAATGAGTCCCCTCTTCGCATCAGTCAGTCAGTTCAGTCACTCAGTCGTCTGACTCTTTGCAACCCCATGGACTGCAGCACACCAGGCTTCCCTGTATATCACCAACTCCTGGAAGCTCCTCAAACTCATGTCCATTGCATTGGTGATGCCATCCAAACATCTCATCCTCTGTCCACAAGTTCTCCTCTTGCTTTCAATCTTTCCCAGCATCAGAGTCTTTTCCAATGAGTCAGTTCCTCTCATCAGGTAGCCAAAGTATTGAAACTGCAGCATCAGTCTTTCCAATGAATATTTAGGACTGATTTCCTTCAAGATTGACTGACTCAATCTCCTTGCAGTCCAAGGGACTCTCAAGAGTCTTCTCCAACTCTGTAGTTCAAAAGCATCATTTCTTTGGTTCTCAGCCTTTTCTTTATGGTCCAACTCTCACATCCATACGTGACTACTAAAAAAAAAATATGACATAGATATTGGAATTAGTAGTCAAGAAGTTTAGAAATGCTTGAGAAAACATATTGATTATAGAGACTTTACAGTAAAAAATGAATATAATGGAAGAACATATAAGATCTATAAAGAGTGATGTGAAAACTCCACGGGAGAAGAAATGGGAATAGTAGTATTGAAAAAAAAAAAAAAAAAAAAAACCTATGAACTTAAAACCCAATCAACAGAAAGTTTGCAAAGTGAAATATAGTGAACAACAACAATACTGAAAAAAAGAATATTAGTGGCCTGTAGGATAATATCAAGTAAGACCAGTCCCAGTGCCTTTAAAACTTAAAATGTTCTTCTGTCATAAGACACTAGAAGACTCTGTTTCAGATCACTAGCAAGAACATAATGGAGTCTTGTAGGTTGAATCAGCAACTAAGTGGACTAGTGTTGTTCACTGTTAGATAAGCCAAAGAGAACAAGGCAAAGCAAGGAAGGAATGACTTTAAATTTTGCTCACTATTGGTACACTGTTTTTCTACTTACATGTTATTAGCCAAAGCAAATCTCATGGTCTTTCCAGGGGAAAAAAATTAGATGGAATTATTGTATAACTGCCAGTATCTTGATGTCTGACTCAGTGTTTGTTTCATTGACTAATATGCTTCCTTCAGCCATTCCCCTAGACTGATAGTTCTTACTGTGTTACCTGACTCCCTTCAGGGGATTCACAAGGCCTGTGAGAGGCCAAATTACCTTTATATAACTCAGCTAAATCAGCATATCATGAAAGACTAAATGCAGATACAGATAAGAGGATCCAATTGTCTTCTATTAAACTATACATTAAGAAGATTTATAAAAATGCAAAGAAATAATCCCATACTAATGCTATTTTCTGTAAATGTATTTTTCAGAAAATGTTTTATGTTTACATATAATAAATTCATTAAATATTTTATGTAATTCATTTAACATATATTGCAATATCACTGATATGACTCATATAAGCAAAAAGCTTTTGCATCCCCAATAATTTTCAGTAAGTACTGGAACCCAAATGTTTAAGAGCTGCTAAACTAAACAATTTTAAAAGAAGTGGGAATTGTAGCATTTGGATTACACTGGAAGGTGAGTAATAATGGCAGTTTTATTAAGGAACAACATCAGAGTTCCATTCATTTGTTTGCGTACTAATGATTTACTATTTTACTTTACCCAAGAAAGTCATTTGAATTTTACCTGTGATTAAGTTTGGTGTTCTGTTTGGAGCCAGAGGGAATTCACCTCCAATTATAGTTCCACCACTTGCTAGGTATGAGAAGCTGAACAAGTTAACTTCCCTAAACTTCAACTTCTTATTTGCAAATGGGGACAATAAGTGACTAGTATGGTTACTATCAGGATGCATATATGTAAAACTGTGACATTTTCTGTAAGGTAACACATGATCAATAAAATTTTATCAATAATTGAGATAACAGGAACAATGAATAACCAAAGAAGTGTCTGAACATAATATTCTTTTCCATTGAGTCAGAAGATGAAATTGGAAATAAAAGAGCTCTTCAGTAGGGTTTTTTTAAAAATGATATATGTAAGTTGCCACCAATTCTGAATAAAAGTAAAGCTGTCTTAACTGTCTACCTTGCACATCTGACAAATATGCAACATAACACTCACTTCTTATAAAAATATATTTGCCTAGTAACTGCCACATTTTGTAATGCAATATCCTCCAAGAATATTATTACAAACTTTATTCAAGTTCATCAACAGTTATGGATCTCCTCTTCATCCAGGCACATAGGAGGACTTGTGCCCATCATCCTCCCTTTTAAAGATAGGCATGACCATGCACCTTGCTTTGATCAATAAACATGAGTAGGGTTGATATACGTAACTTTTTTTCTGTAAGAATTTAAAATCTAGTGTTCTATTCCTTTTTTACCTTTTTTTTTTTTAAAAAAAATACCTATGGCTTCTCATAAGTGAGAAATAAGCCTTTATTGTCCTAACCCACTGAAATATAGAAGCTGTTGAAGTAGCATAACCATGTCTATGTTATTGACTGTCAAACTAATTGCAATAGTGTCACAAGGATACTTACCACCATAACAGTCCAATATCAATTAATGTACCTCTAAGCTAAAAATAATATACTCCTCTGCTTCTCATCTGAGATGGATAATCTATTAAGTACAATATTGACACTATAACCTTTTTCCATTGGAAATATCCTCTGACTATAGTGAAGCTTTTCAAAACTTTCATTTTTCAATTACTTTTTATCTTTTCTAGAAGGCAATATTTTAAGTAAAGTAGGCTAAATTAGCCCTTCTAACTTTGCTTCTCCACTCTCATCAGGGCAATAAAATGCACAGTTAAAATTCATTCTCATGCATGTGTAAGGCTTAGAAAGATTAGTGAATAATAGACTCCAAATAGGGAGCTTTGGAACATTAATCCAATAAGAGTTTAAGTTAGAAAATGTATCATCTTTTGAGCTATTGGGCCTAATATTTAGATAGATAGATTTGGATGGATTGTATAATAGTTGGAAAGCCATGTGAGCCAAGGTGGATTAAGAACTAATTTTCTTCCACCATCTGGTGTATTCACTTTTATTGTTGAAAACAGTCTATGCTATTGTACTGTTCAGCACAATCTTTAAAAACTTCTCTCCATGCATTTAAAAAATGTCTAATTCACCTGGTATGTTATTATGACAACAGTGAGGATTTTGATCTTTATCCATTGTGAAAATATGGTCAGCAAACACACTGTGTATGGTTTGACTGGCAAGAAATATAAAAGTTTTTTTTTCCTTACATTATGAAAAAGAAGTGTATATTTCTGGAGAGCCTAGTATCAAGGATGCTTGGTTGTTTACATGTGGAAGACTCTGGGCCAGAAACTTTAAAATGGCTATATCAGAATGGAGAAAAAAAATAGAGGGATATAGATTGGGAACTGGGAATAAGTTTAGGAAGTCAAGCAGAAAAAGAGAAGTTTTGGTGCTATGATTCATTCAGTTCAGTTTAGTCACTCAGTTGCAAAGAGTCCTGGACTGCAGCAAGCCAGGCCTCCCTGTCCATCAACAACTGCCAGAGTCTACCCAAACTCATGTCCATTGTGTCAATGATCCCATCCAGCCATCTCATCCTCTTTCATCCTCTTCTCCTCCTGCCTCCAGTCTTTCCCAGCATCAGGGTCTTTTCCAATGAGTCACTTCTTCACATCAGGTGGCCAAAGTATTGGAGTTTCAGCTTCAGCATCAGTCCTTCCAATGAATATTCAAGATTGATTCCCTTTAGGATGGACTGGTTGGATCTTGTTGCAGTCCAAGGGATTCTCAATATTCTTCTCCAACACCACAGTTCAAAGCCATCAATTCTTCAGCACTCAACTTTCTTTATAGTCCAAATCTCACATCCATACATGACTACTAGAAAAACCATAGCTTTGACTAGACAGACCTTTGTTGGCAAAGTAATGTCTCTGCTTTTTAATGTGCTTTTTAACTTTTCTTCCAAGGAGCAAGCATTTTTTAATTTAATGGCTGCAGTCACCATCTTCAGTGATTTGGGAGCCCAAAAAATAGTCTGTCACTCTTTCCACTGTTTCCTCATCTATTTGACATGAAGTGATGGGACCAGATGCCATGATCTTAGTTTTCTGAATGTTGAGCTTCAAGCCAACTTTTTCACTCTCCTCTTTCACTTTCATCAAGAGGCTCTTTAGGTCTCCACTTTCTGCCATGAGAGTGATGTCATCTGCATATCTGAGGTTATTGATCTGATTCATTATAGATCATGTAATGATCTATTGATTCATTAGAAAATTCTTAATACCATATTGAACACCTGCACATTAGTTTTCTTTCCCCCAGACCTATTAAGATATAATTGACTTTGAATATTATGCAAGTTTGAGATGTATGATGTGGTAATTTTATAAATGTATATGCTCTAAAATGATACTACAAAAAGATTAGTTAACACCTCCATCACCTCACATACTTAGTTGTTTTTGTGATGAGAACTTTAATGAGCTATTCTTAGCAACCTTCAAATATACAATTCATTTAACAATACTTACATTACATATCCAGAAATTCTTCATCTTATGGCTGAAGTGTTCTATCCATTAG
>SJYA01003347.1:397127-428546 GCA_006410615.1 Neotragus moschatus | reverse complement strand
CATGACACATACTTGCTATATATATACATTTCTTTATTATTTCTGTTGGTATTCTTTTGTTTCCTATTCATACTTTCACCCACAGTACTATAATAATTATAATCCCTAAATGGAATAACAAATATAAGAATATTCTTTATTGTGATACCATGTATATTTCCTTATTTGAACCATTCCTTTGTGTTGTTCTGAAACAAAAATATAAATCTCATGATTTATATATTTCTTCTATCAATGTTTAAATACAGTATGAAAAATTACAAGAGATTAACTTCTTTAAGACTCTGAGGGTGAAATAAAGAAATCCATCTCCCATTTTTAATGTTTTTAAATCTCTCAATAAGCCCCAAGAGATAGATAGAAGTTATTATAGTTTAAATTTTATGAAGAAATATTGCTTATTTCAAGGATTTTGAATAGAAGTTTTTTCATTTACTATTCTATCATGAATAAAGACTTCTTTTCAGTGTATGAGAATTGTTCCTCTACTCTGATCAATTTAATTTGCCTTCAATTGGATTCAATTATGATTGTATCTAACTCATCATTCTAAGTTTTAAAAATATGCTTTTGAAATCCTTCAGTTTATTGTATCTCTAATTCCTATTTGAGATTCCAGAATACATAAAGCACTTCGAATAGAACTAACTTTAAAACTTAGAGTTCACAAAATATATTAAAACCTTGATTAATAGATGCCTAAGAAATACTGTTTAAATGCTCTACTGAAGTGACAATTATGCAAAAAACCCATTGTTTTACATTTTATTATTTAAAAGTTTTTTAAAATACCTGTCTACTTTGTTTTTACCTACTATATTAAAGTGATTTTAACAAAATCTCTCTTTTAAAACACTACAGTGCTTCAGGGTCATCTGTTAGCATAGCAGTTCATAGTATGGATGAGTTTATGTGTTAAAGCTGCAAAGACTAAACCATCAGTACACTAAATCTGGAGCATCTCCTGAAAGTTACCTATGAATTGTATTTTTTGTCATTACCATGCTATCATTAGTATCTTCCAGATAGGTTCAAATGTCACAGATCCTGATTATTTGAGAGTTAGAGTGAACTGGATTCTAGCTAATTTATATTATTACAGCTAAATATATCTAAGTTGTGTGAAGCGTAGCCCTAATAACAATATCAAAATCATAACCCATCAGTTGTTCTTTTGTGTTACGTAGGATAATGCAATACCTCTGGTGGATCATATGCAAAGTGAAAATGAAAGTTACTCAGTCATGTCTGACTCTTTGTGATCCCATAGCCTATATAGTCCATGAAATTCTCCAGGCCAGAATACTGGAGTGGTTACCTTTCCTTTCTCCAGGGGATCTTCCAAACCCAGGGATTGAACCCAGGTCTCCAACACTGAAGGTGATTCTTTACCAGCTGAACCACAATGTAAGGCCAAGAATACTGATGTGGGTAGCCTATCCCTTTTCCATGGACATTCCCAACCTAGGAATCGAAAAAGGGTCTCCTGCATTGCAGGCAGATTTTTTACCAACTGAACTATCAGGGAATCACATCAAATGCAAAAGTGGCCTTCTAATTCTTCCTGTTCCTCTAAGTGCATGCCAATTCTCTCATGAAAATGTTCAGTTCAGTTCAGTTCATTTGCTCAGTCGTGTCCAACTCTTTATGACCCCATGAAGCACAGAACGCCAGGTCTCCCTGTCCATCACCAACTACCGGAGTTCACACAAGCCCATGTCCATCGAGTCAGCAATGCCATCCAGCCATCTCATCCTCTGTCGTCCCCTTTTCCTCCTGCTCCCAATCCCTCTCAACATCAGAGACTTTTCCAACGAGTCAGCTCTTCACATGAGATGGCCAAAGTACTGAGTTTCAGCTTTAGCATCACTTCTTCCAAAGAAATCCCAGGGCTGGTCTCCTTCAGAATGGACTGGTTGCAACTCCTTGCAGCCCAAGGGACTCTCAAGAGTCTTCTCCAATACCACAGTTCAAAAGCATCAATTCTTTGGCACTCAGCTCTCTTTATAGTCCAACTCTCACATCCATACATGACCAGTGGAAAAACTGCAGCCTTGACTAGACGGACCTTTNGGACTGGTTGCAACTCCTTGCAGCCCAAGGGACTCTCAAGAGTCTTCTCCAATACCACAGTTCAAAAGCATCAATTCTTTGGCACTCAGCTCTCTTTATAGTCCAACTCTCACATCCATACATGACCAGTGGAAAAACTGCAGCCTTGACTAGACGGACCTTTGCTGGCAAAGTAATGTCTCTACTTTTCAATATGCTATCTAGGTTGGTCATAGCTTTCCTTTCCAAGAGTAAGTGTCTTTTAATTTCATGGCTGCAGTCACAATCTGCAGTGATTTTGGAGCCCCCAAAATTAAATCTGACACTGTTTCCACCTTTTCCCCATCTATTCCCCATGAAGTGATGGGACTGGATGCCATGATCTTTGTTTTCTGAATGTTGACCTTTAAATCAACTTTTTCACTCTCCTCTTTCACTTTCGTCAAGAGGCTTTTTAGTTCCTCTTCACTTTCTGCCATAAGGGTGGTGTCATCTGCATATCTGAGGGTATTGATATTTCTCCTGACAATCTTGANATGCATTATAGTTCATAAATATATCATAAATTGTATACAAATTGAATAATGACTCCATAGGCAATATTTTGTAAATAATACAAATATTGTATATAATACAATATTT
Source organism: Neotragus moschatus (assembly GCA_006410615.1). Taxonomy (NCBI): domain Eukaryota; kingdom Metazoa; phylum Chordata; class Mammalia; order Artiodactyla; family Bovidae; genus Neotragus; species Neotragus moschatus. The sequence continues at coordinate 425,852 of SJYA01003347.1, read as the reverse complement.
TGTATATACATGATAAAAATATATATTGATCTACAGATCTCTATACACGCTGTGTGAATATTTTTCTGGGACATTATTTGAACTTTCTATTAGAAGGTTCAAGACTTTTGTTCATAAATTATGCTTAAAAATGCATTAATTTCATCCTTTTATCTTATATTTAAATTTATCTTGTACTACCGTTTTGAATATATTGAAGTTTTTCAGGGTCAGCTGTTGACTAGAGGTTTTCCTTGTAAAAGAGAATGGATGGTGCTCCAGGTTTTCAGTACTTTTTCTTGTTATCCAGACTCATGTTTGTTTGTGTGTGTGTACAGTAATTTAGATGTTAGTTCTCTGCAAGCATTTTTTTATTTTAATTTTAATTTTTTAGTTTGTTTTGCTTTACAATACTGTATTCATTTTGCTATACATTGACATGCATCAGCCACGAGTGTATATGAGCTCTCAGTCACGACATCCCCTCCCCCCTCCCCTCCCACACCATCTCTTTGGATCATCCCCATGCATCAGTCCCAAGCATCCTGCAGCCTGTATTGAGCCTAGACCAGCCATCTTGAATGGTTCACAATATCTAGAATGGTTCACAAGAACAGGCAGCTTTTGAAAATTTGACTCTTGTGTGCAAGCCTGTTTTCTTTTCATGAAATCAAAGTGTGTGGTTGGTGTTGAAGAAAAATAATATTCAAGCCACTTGCTAAAGGTGGTAAGGCAGATTTTATTCAGGACTATTAATAGAGACTACTGCAGTGGGATTTTACAATAGAGGAGAAAAATTGGGTTCAAATCCCATTACATGGGCATGGGTAAGTGGGAATTTATAGGTGATCAGCAGGCTGCAGGGTAGTTATTGGAAAATTACTAAGAGGAAACGTCAACAGTAAGGGGGTTCTGGCTAATCCAACCCAATAGGTTTCTTGCTAAGTATTGGCTAGTTTGATCAGAAATTCCTTGAGATACGGTAGAGAATTAGTATCCAGATCAGGTATCAAGGATGATCAGATATCAAGGATAGGAGGTTTTGGTAAAACTGACTTAGAAGGATTCTTCCTCAAACTAGATTTTACAATGAATTGCATAGATGGGCCTAGGAGAAGGTTCAGGAGTCTGACCAGAGTTTGGTCAAGCAAAGAATCTTTGCCATTGGAAAACTCCATCATCAAATGATAAGTTATTTTCCCATCGCTCTATAAAAAGATATTTTGATTTTACATTCCATATGTACCCCCACTTTGGGCAAATATATATTACTATTTATTTCTTACATCAGCAGCTATCAGCATTTTCTCAACCTGACTTCTCTTATACCCCTGCTGGAACTCCACTGCTTTCAGCAGCATTTTTAGACCTTGTGCATTTGTGTTCTCATGTTTCCTTGTTCTTTTTTTTTGCTGTTTCTTAGTGATTTCTGAGAGAAATAGAAAATTGTATACTACCATGTTCATGTTCAACTAGAAGTCATACTATGTCTTAATATTCTTTAGTATTTATTATTTTTCTTGAAATGCATATACAATTAGGGGGCAAATATATATGCAATTTTTAAGTGATCAATTTGCCCATAGTATACTTATTCAATTATTAAAGCCCTTTTTCATTCTGCTCTGTAAAGTATTTTAGTGTCCCTTCTAAAGAACTGCATATTCGCTGATGAGTTTCTCTCCTGCCCCATGCTGACATTTTTTGACTCCAGCTCCCTGAATGTGCCCTCATTTTTTTGAATCAAAAATAGTTGTCTATTAATCAACATTATATTTTCTTCCTGTCTTTCTGTGCAATCATGGTTTGTCATATACTGTCATCAAAACATCAATAATTCCACAAGATAAAGCAGTAGAGAATGTGGACTAATTTTTAATGGGATACCATGAGAAAGCACACCTTACTTTCTGACCAGCAAGTAGGGAACCAATTCTTTTAACCCCATCAATGGAAAAGTTCTGTGAGTAATAGTAATATAAGCCAAACCAAGGAACCTTGCTTCTGTCACATCTATGTCCCTGAACTAGTGCCTGTTTTTCATGTTTTAAAATGCTTTATAGAGCAACTTGAATTAGTACTTTGTAAAGGTCACCACTTACATTTGCTTTTTTAAACCCCATTCCTCTTATGTGAGATGAGCATATGTTTCTGCCAAGCTTTGATTTTCTGTGACAAGCATGGAAGAATGCCTTGCTAATTAGAGAGGTTTACATGTTCCCTAATATTCTATCATTTATTGCATTGATCTGAGACATTTTCTGGTTGAATAAATACCTGAATATTGAGCATACTGAGGGAGAGCCATTTTTCTACTTGAAAAATCTGAATATTTACACAATAGAGATAACATCGCATATCTACAGATCCCTTTCTAGTCTAGTTTTAATAACTGTATGTGGTGTTGGTGGTGGTTTAATTGCTAAGTCGTGTGTGACTCTTGAGACCCCATGGACTGCAGCCTGCCAGGCTCCTCTGTCCATGGGATTCTCTAGGCAAGAATACTGGAGTGGGTCGCCATTTCCTTCTCCAATAACTATGTAAAAACCACTAAATATAAAAAATAAGAAACAGACCCCAAAGTTATTTTGTAGATTTTGACTTCTTTTAATCTTGAAAAACACTTTCTCTTGGCATACAATACACCAAACACTCATTAGCAGGAAATTTCATACTTGATAATTTAATATAATTTGAACAGAGGTTCATCAAAATTTGAATTAATTATGATAAACTGCTTATATTTTTTCATTCATTTATTTATTTTTGGCTGTGCTGGGTGTTAGTTGCTCCATGTGGGCTTTTCTCTAGTTGTGGCGAGTGGGGGCTACTCTCTAGTTGTGGCACACAGGCTTCTTAATGTGGTGGCTTCTCTTTTTGTGAAGCACAGGCTCTAGGGTGGACAGGCTTCCAGTAGTTGCAGCATGAGGGCTTAGTAGTTGTGGCTCATGGGGTTAGCTGCCCCGTGGCATGTGGGATTCTCCCAGACTAGGGATCGAACTTGTGTCCCCTCATTGCAAGGTGGATTCTTAACCACTGGACCACCAGGGAAGCCCAAAACTGCTTATATTTTGTTGAAATTAAGATTCTCTCCTGGAGTTTATAATATTAAAATAGATAGATTTATCTTATATACTGAGAAGAAATAAAATGAATTATATAGAAATCTGTAATTCAAAAATTTCACTAATTGTTATTTGTCTCTATTCATGGATATTTTATTAAATGTCACTTATACTTCTGTGTCTGGTTTCTGTGTGGATTATATAGTTGGCAATTTTACACTTAATGACACAGTTCAGGAGAAAACATCTTTTAATGTAATATCTACTTCAGGGTAATTTTGCATTCTTTGAAACAGTTTAGCTAAAAAGAAAATGAGTGGAAAAATCATACTTATGTTACATTTCATTTATTGTATTTGTTTCTTATGGAACAAAATAATTTTTAATTTTCCAGAATAATTATAACAATTAAGTTGGTTTCATGAAGTACATCTGCATGTTACTATCAGATTCAGAGTAGGAGTTTAAAATCTTTTGGCTCTGTTACTGACCCCCTAGATGACCTTAAGCAAGTAATTTACCCCTCTGCACTGCTGATATCCCTCTAGGGATAAGGTTAATCATATTTGCCATCTATTTACCTCACAGTTGGATTGGGGAGGTGATCATTGGAAAGTGCTTTTGTAAACTAAATGAAAAATAAATGCCAATCATAATTTATACATTTTATGTGAGCTACTGATAAAGTAAGAAAAACAGTTTCACCCATTTTAAACCACTCATGAAAAACATGATTATGGATAGACCTTTGGTATAATCCTCTGCAATAGTGGATAACTTTTCTTACTTCTTTAAAGAATTCCACTCTAAACTATTCAGAGGAGAAATAATTGAATTGTACATTATCAAAACAACTCCCTGTAATATTCAGTTAAGAATTATTTGCAAATTTTTCTTCTGTAATTTCAAAGAATTCAAACTCATTTGAAGTAGCTTGGCTGTCGGGTTACATAAAGACTTTTTCCCTGGTCTTAAGACAGTTGTATGTGAATTTGAAACAACAGTTGCTTTTAAATTTTTATTTCTTGTTTATTATTTTTCAACTTTTTATGGAAATAATTTCACATTGATTTTCCCATCAAGGACTTGTATCCTCTGGTTCTCAGAAATAAATAGAACATAATATTACTTTTTTAAAGTACCTATTCTTAAAATAGCACATAATTACATAAATAGCTATAATATAGTAATAATAATTTGATAATTTGGATATCTGAAATGTATCTTATTTCTTTAAAACTTGTGAGGAGAGAGTCTTGATTAGAGAGGGTAAATATATTTTATTTTAAAGTGATCAAATTTATTGTTAGCTGTTTTCCTTATAAATGACTACCTTTCCATTTAGGTTTATTTAAGGCTGAGCACCAAAGAATTGATGCTTTTGAACTGTGGTCTTGGAGAAGACTCTTGAGAGTCCCTTGGACTGCAAGGAGATCCAACCAGTCCATTCTGAAGGAGATCAGCCCTGGGATTTCTTTGGAAGGAATGATGCTAAAGCTGAAACTCCAGTACTTTGGCCACCTCATGCGAAGAGTTGACTCATTGGAAAAAACTCTGACGCTGGGAGGGATTGGGGGCAGGAGGAGAAGGGGACGACCGAGGATGAGATGGCTGGATGGCATCACTGACTCGATGGGTGTGAGTCTGAGTGAACTCAGGGAGTTAGTGATGGACAGAGAGGCCTGGTGTGCTGCGATTCATGGGGTCTCAAAGAGTCGGACGCGACTGAGCGACTGAACTGAACTGAAGATTTAATTTCATGCATCTTATTATACCTTAGTTCATTCCAAGTTTATTAGTCAATGTTGAAAAAATCCTAGTACATATGGACAGAACCAGACTTGGAATATCAATAAAGTTTAGATTTCAAGTCTTTGCTATATATATTTTTTTAATAGGTACAAATGATTCCTTAGGTATTATGCTCTAAGCAGTATTGATTCATGCTCATTTTATTTTATTGAACAATTTCCTAACATATTGACTTAATTTCCTTTTAATCTGTGTAATTACTTCTAGGGGAACATACACTAGCAGAAAGAAGTTAGTCAAGTTCTTCTAACTCCTGAGAATTACTGAGGATTATTCTGGTCTCGAACTTCCTCTAAATGCAAAGGTACCAGATACCAATGTTTCCTTTCTCTTTCTTCACTTATAATTTTTAAACACCACTTGGCAATTCTGTTTAAAAACTATGTAAATTTTCATGGACAAAACCATTTAGGCTAGAAAACTCCATTAGAAAACAAAAATAATATCTTTAAATTTTGTATAATGGATACAGCTCATTCTCTTAACACCTATTTCTTCATTAAGGTAATCCAGCATTAAAAAATACATTTAAAATAACTTTAAAATATGTGCTAAAATGATTAAAAGACTGTTATAAAGCAATTATCCAAAAATAGCTATTTCATTGACTTTTCATTCTTTTATGTGCTATGAGTGCACAATAAAAGGAAACAGTAAAGAACAAGATTGACTATAGTTGCTTCAAGAAGGATAAATATGATTTGCATCAGACTGAGGAGTACGAAGCCCGATCACATGGAGAAAAATAACGTGGTTAGAGATGTGGAGATAAAATTGAATAGAATGTGTGAAAAATATGAGCTCTTTTTCCCTAAAACCATTCTAGAAAATTCATATTATATTTTATTATAAACGTTAGAATATACATTTCTACGTGGTTTTGTCACTTACTCATGCTTTCTGTCAATGTTATTTTCTCTCTCAGACACTGATGTTGTGGGTTTCACATTTGGCAAATTTGCTATATGATATTTATCAAATTGTAGTCAAGAGTCAAATATTTATATCTGAGTTTTGAATATATGTCATTTGGATAGAATCTGCATTAACAGAATACCTTTCTTCTCAAAGAATTAATGCATCTGTCCTCTGAAAAAGTAGATAATTAGTGGTTTTAATCTGCTTTTCTTGCCAGTGTTTAACTTACTAATAAGTATTTGTGATTTCATCTTTAAAAGTGCATGAAAATTAGGTCATCCATAAAGTGAGTGGAATAGAATGATTAATTTTTATGTGCAGGAATCAGACAAAACAAATCTCAAAAGAGTCACGTGATTTTGTCTATCCACTTTACCTTTGGAGAAAACAGTTGTTACCTTTGGAGAAAACAATTGTGTCCTTTAGAGTGAATTATCTTTCATTATAGTTAATTACACACTTTAGATGAAAAAATTCCATTAAAAAATTATATAAAATAGTGGCTTAAATTCCCATTTATATTCCACTTTGCATATGCAAAGATGGAATCAGTGATATTAAATTGAGAGCACTTCTCTTTAACTCTTAATGGGGAAAAAAGCAGTTTTTTTTAACTCATGTTATTATCTTCATATTTTCTTAGTTTGGCCTTCCCTGTGTAGCATTTCAGAGATCCAAGTAACTAATAGAGTAGGAGGAGAGTCAGAGCCATTTCCTTTAGTATATATATTTATTTTGAAATATTTGTTCCATGACCTCTTCTACATAGATAATAGACCTCTTTCCCATGCTAAAGAGTAACAAATAAGAATTCAAAGTCTAACTTTACTTTCCAGATTTAGTAATGTTACAAAACTTATTGTTTGCAGTGGCTGTATTAGACCTTATGTTCTCCATAAGCATGGAAATTATATGTGCATATATATGTGTGTTCAGTCACTCAGTCATGTCTTTTTGTGACCCCATGGACTGTAACACTTCAGGCTCCTTTGTCCATGGGATTTGCCAGGCACAAATACTGGAGTGGGTTGCCATTTCCTTCTCCAGAGTATCTTCCTGATGCAGGGATTAAACCTGTGTCTTCCACATTGGCAGTCAGATTCCTTACCACTCAGCCACTTGAGAAGCTCCTTTATGGAAATATACACATTCATTTAATTCTAAGCCTTGGAACTTTGGTAAAATATTAAGTAGTGCTTTTCCAAATATGAATGAAAGAAAAATATGCATTGAAGTTTTTTGGAGTTGTTCTCTCTTCTCATTTTCTAAAGAAACAAAACTTTACTTGCTCTGGTAATTAGCAAGATCCAGCTTTAGGATCAACAATGGTTAGAACTGGACATGGAAAAACACACTGGTTCAAAATTTGGAAAGGAAACATCAAGGATGTGTATTGTTACACTACTTATTTAACTTCTATGCAGAGGACATCATGTGAAATGCCAGGCTGCATGAATCACAAGCTGGAATCAAGACTGCCAGGAGAAATATCAACAACCCCAGATATGCAAATGATACCACCCTAAGGGCAGAAAATGAAAAGGAACTAAACAGCCTCTTGAAGAAGGTAAAAGAGGAGAGTGAAAAAGCTGACTTAAAACTCAACATTCAAAAAACTAAGATTATGGCATCCAGTCCCATCACTTCATGGCAAATAGAAGGGTGAAAAAATGGAAGCAGTGACAGATTTTATGTTCTTAGGCTTCATAAACACTGTGGGTGGTGACTGCAGCCACAAAATTAAGATGCTTGCTCCTTTGAAGAAAAGCTATAGCAAACTTAGACAGCCTACTAAAAAAACAGAGACATGACTTTGCTTAAAAATGTCCATATAATCAAAGCTATGGTTTTTCCAGTACTCAAATATAGATGTAAGAGTTGGACCATAAAGAAGGCTGAACACTAAAGAATTGATGCTTTTGAACTGTGGTGTTGGAGAAGACTCTTGAGAGTCCCTTGGACAGCAAGAAGGTCAAACCCGTCAATCCTAAATGAAATTAACCCTGAATATTCATTGTAAGGACAGATGCTCAAGCTTAAGCTCTAATAATCTTTGGCCAATTCATTGGAAAAAAAAATGATGCTGGGAAAGATTGAGGGCAGGTGGAAGAGGGAGCGATAGAGGATAAGATGGTTGGATGGCATCAGTGACTCAACGAACATGAATCTGAGCAAAACTCTGGGAGATAGTGGAGGGCAGGGAAGCCTGGCCTGCTGCAGTCCACAAATAGTCAGACATGACTGAGTGACTAAACAAAAACTGTATATTTGGTGTTGGCAAATGTAGTGATAAATTATGTGAAGAATTAGCCAAATAGCATTAACAGGGGTATACTCATAGGATATTGCATTTGCCTCCACTCACACAATTATTCAAAATGGTTTTCTTTTTTCATGTTAACTTGGAGATTTAGTGTTTAGTGCCAGACTGGGGAAGGATTCTAAACCTAAAGATATAGATATATCTATAGAGACGTAAATATGATGTTGTCTCATACATCTAAGATTAGGGATATGATAATATTTTGAGAAAAAGAATTCTTCCTGTAGGTTAGTTTTCTTTGCTTGTTCATCTGCTGCTGCTGCTGCTAAGTCACTTCAGTTGTGTCCGACTCTGTGCAACCCCATAGATAGCAGCCCACCAGGCTCCCCCATCCTTGGGATTCTCCAGGCAAGAAGACTGGAGTGGGTTGCCATTTCCTTCTCCAATGCATGAAAGTGAAAAGTGAAAGTGAAGTCACTTGGTCGTGTCCGACTCTTAGTGACCCCATGGACTGTAGTCCACCAGGCTCCTCCGTCCATGGGATTTTTCCAGGCAAGAATACTGGATTGGAGTGCCATTGCCTTCTCCGTGTTCGTCTGCAGGGAATAATATATATGTCTCATAGTTTCCATACTTTGATTCTGGTCATCTGGTAACTCTGGCTGAGTATCTCTCTGTTTCTCTTCTTAGTTCCTGGAAGTGAGAATGTAATTGGCTCAGACTAGATCATCTGTTTACTCCCAGTCCAACTAGTCATGGTTGAGGGCCTAGGGAGACACACAATTACAGGGAGTCTGACTCTCAAATGCTGTGAATGATAGAACAGATTCTGGACAAGTTGAATTATGTGCTAAGCAATAAATATGCAAACTTTTTCTAATAGTACAGAATGATAGTAATGGTAATAGCAGTAATGACAAGTACAATTTTAAAAACATTTTTATTATGGACTTCATACTGTTTTGTTGATATAATAACGACAAACCCATTTTACTAGATTTTTTATTCTGGTAAAATATATGTAATATAGTTCACCATTTAAACAATTTTAATTGTATCATTCAGTGGCATTAACTGCTTTCATTTCATCATCACTCCCAAACTTGATCACCTTCCACACTGAAACTCCATGTCCATTAAGTATTAGTTCAGTTACTCAGTTGTGTCTGACTCTTTGCAACCCCTTGGACTACCATACACAGTATTAACTCCTCCTAAATTCCTTCGCCCAGGTGCTGACAAATACCAACTGTCTTTATGAATTTGACTACATAAGGTACCTTATATAAGAAGAATTGTATACCTGGCCTCTTGGGTTTGGCTTATTTCATGGTCAAGGTTTATCTAGGTTGTAGCATTATATCAGAACTTCAGTTTTTTCTTTTAAGACTGAATAATATTCCATTGTATGTATATCATGTTTAGTTCATTATCTGTCAGTGGACATGTGCATCATTTTCCTATTTTGACTAACTAAGACTGCCAACTAACATTGATGTACAGATATATGTCAAGTCCTTGCTTCCAATTCATTTGAAATAAATAACCAAAAATGGAATAGCTAAATCATATTCTTGCCTAGAGAACCCCATGAACAGTATGAAAAGGCAAAATGATAGGATACTGTAAGAGGAATTCCCCAGGTCAGTAGGTGCCCCTTATGCTACTGGAGATCAGTGGAGAAATAACTCCAGAAATAATGAAGGGATGGAGCCAAAGCAAAAACAATACCCAGTTGTGGATGTGACTGGTGATAGAAGCTAGGTCCAACGCTGTAAAGAAGAATATTGCATAGGAACCTGGNCCACCTGACTTTCCTCTTGGGAAACCTGTATGCAGGTCAGGAAGCAACAGTTAGAACTGAACATGTAACAACAGACTGGTTCCAAATAGGAAAATGAACACATCAAGGCTGTATAGTGTCATCCTGCCTATTTGACTTGTATGCAGAGTACATCATGAGAAATGCTACGCTGGAAGAAGAACAAGCCGGAATCAAGATTGCTGGGAGAAATATCAAGAACCTCAGGTATGTAGATGATGCCACCCTTATGGCAGAAAGGGAAGAAGAGNACAGACTGGTTCCAAATAGGAAAATGAACACATCAAGGCTGTATAGTGTCATCCTGCCTATTTGACTTGTATGCAGAGTACATCATGAGAAATGCTACGCTGGAAGAAGAACAAGCCGGAATCAAGATTGCTGGGAGAAATATCAAGAACCTCAGGTATGTAGATGATGCCACCCTTATGGCAGAAAGGGAAGAAGAGCTAAGGAGCCTCTTGATGAAAGTGAAAGAGAAGAGTGAAAAAGTTGGCTTAAAACTCAACATTCAGAAAACTAAGATGATTGCATCTTGTCCCATCACTTCATGGCAAATAGTTGGGGAAACAGTGGAAACAGTGGCTGACTATATTTTTTTCGGGGCTCCAAAATCACTGCAGATGGTAATTGCATCCATGAAATTAAAAGACGTTACTCCTTGGAAGCCAAGTTATGACCAACCTAGACAGCATATTAAAAAGCAGACACATTACTTTGCCAACTAAAGTCTGTCTAGTCAAGGCTATGGTTTTTCCAGTGGTCATGTATGGATGTGAGAGTTGGACTATAAAGTGGGCTGAGTGCCAAAGAATTGATGCTTTTGAATTGTGGTGTTGGAGAAGAATGTTGAGAATCCCTTGGCCTGCATGGAGATCCAACCAGTCCATCCTATAGGAAATCAGTCCTGGGTGTTCACTGGAAGGACCGATGTTGAAGCTGAAACTCCAATACTTTGGCCACCTCATGTGAAGAGCTGACTCATTTGAAAAGATCCTGATGCTGCAAACGATTGAGGGCATGAGGAGTAGGGAACAACATAGGATGAGGTGGTTGGATGACATCACTGACTCAATGGACATGGGTTTGGGTGGATTCTGGGAGTTGGTGATAGACAGGGAGGCATGGTGTGCTGTGATTCATGGGGTCTCAAAGGGTCAGACACAACTGAGTGACTGAACCGAACTGATTCTAATGATATAGGTGAACTGAAAAGATAAAACATATTGAAAATGTTGGCCAAATAACTATTTCAGGAATGTAAAAGATTAAAGGGAAAAAAACATAACTTCTTCTGGTGCTGACACGTATGGTCATAATTTCATAACTGTGTATCACAATTTGCCTTGGAGTATGAAAATTTCATAGAGTACTCTTTTCTCTTTCCCATTTTGGATTCATTAGTGGTGAAAAAGGTAGATATAGAGCTACTAATAATTTGGTTTATAAAGATCTCAAGGGAAGGAGGCTTTCTTGATAGAGTGCACTGCTGTATGAATTCTCTGCATCTTTTTCTCTAGGAAAGAGCTGAGTTGCTAGCCAAGTTCTAAAGTGAGTTATATAGTTCAATGGAGTGGAATCACATAAACTTCTGAGTGGATTATTAGCTGACAGGACTAAAGTCACTACATTACAAGGACCATTATACATACTCACACATATACGCATAAATGCACACACTACTTTTCCAACAAAATGTCCATGAGGTATCAAAAGACTCTGAACAGACCATGGGATGTTTGAAATGGTGTTGAGGGAAATTGATTGAAGTGGATTTGAAAATATTTAATAGTTTTTGGAGAGTATTTTATCAACTTCATCAATGTAAAAACTTTACTTTGTGTATAGAATTCATTCAGTGTTCAGAAGACTGTCTTTTCATAATGATATTCTTATAGTAATTTGACTGATCTATGTTTTGTTTCTTGAGGGGGATTTGTTTTTGATCAATACATGCAAGAATTCCATTCAGCTACATCCTAAGCCCTATTACTTTGGCTTCTAACTTTATACACAATACTTTTGACTTTATAAAGAAGAGTTACAAACGAAGCAAAAAGACAATCTATGGAATGTGAGAAAATATTTGCAAATACTGTGATCAACAAGGGGTCAATTTACATAGTATATAAACGGCTCATATAAATTAGTATTTAGAAAAATAAACAACCCTTTTAAAAAATGAGCAGAAGAACTGAATGGGCATTTTTCCAAGGAAAAATGCAGATGGCCACCAGAGACATGAAAAAATGTTCAAAATTGCTAATTATCAGGAAAATGCAAATCAAAACCACAATGAAATATTACCTCACACCTGTCAGAATGGCTATCATCAGAAAGAACACAAATAACATGTTGGTGAGGGTGTGGAAAAATAAGAACCCTCCTTCACTTTTGTAAGACTATAAATAGGTGCAGTCATTGTGGAAAATAGCATGAAGGTTTTTCAGAAAACTAAAAATAGAACTACCATATGACCCAACAATTCCACTTCTGGATATATGAAAAAAAAAAAGCACCAATATTAATTTGAAACCATTCATGGTCCCCATGCTGTATTCACAGCAGCAATATTTACAACTGCCAAGATATGGAAGCACCCTAAGTGTCCATGAACAAATGAATGAATAAAAAAGATGTAGTATATGTATGTACTTATAGACATACATCATGGAGTAGTACTAAGCCATAAAGAGGAACAAAATTCTGCCATTTACAGAAACATGGATGGACTTGGAGGGTATTGTGCTAGTGTAATAAGTCAAAAAGAGAAAGACAAATACTGTATGATATCACTTACATGTGGTTTGTAAAAAATTACAAAATACTATTGAGTATAACTAAAAAGAAGCAAATTCACATACATAGAGAACAAATCAGTGGTTACCAGTGGGGAGAAGAAAGGGAGGAAGGGCAATATAGGGCTAGGGATATAAACTATTAGGTAGAAAATAAGCTACAGGATATATTGTACAACATCAGGAATATAGCCAATATTTTATAATTATCAGTTCAGTTCAGTTCAGTCGCTCAGTCCTGTCCGACTCTTTGCGACCCCATGAATCGCAGCACGCCAGGCCTCCCTGTCCATCACCAACTCCCGGAGTTCATTCAGACTCACGTCCATCAAGTCCGTGACGCCATCCAGCCATCTCATCCTCTGTCATCCCCTTCTCCTCCTGCCCCCAATCCCTCCCAGTATCAGAGTCTTTTCCAATGAGTCAACTCTTCACATGAGGTGGACAAAGTACTGGAGTTTCAGCTTCAGCATCATTCTCTCCAAAGAAATCCCAGGGCTGATCTCCTTCAGAATGGATCTCCTTGCAGTCCAAGGGACTCTCAAGAGTCTTCTCCAACACTACTGTTCAAAAGCGTCAATTCGATGGAGTATAAACATTACAAATTGTAAGTCACTATATTATACACCTGTAACTTATACAATATTTCACAGCAACTATACTTCAAAAAAAAATAATAAAAAAAGGAAATCAAAATTAATATTATATCTCTTTTTATTTTTACTTTTCTGTTTTTGGTCAGATAAACATACTCTATTTCCATTAAATTCAAATCATATTTTATCACTAAGTGGAAAATATCCTTTTCTCCATCTTGTATGTGGAACTAAATATCTTCTCCATATTGAAACTGAGGAAATTTCAGGGATGTGGCCTCCTGTTTATCCCTCATAGGTTACTGTGTGTTAATTTCCCTTCTATCTATATATATGCATAAATGTGGTACAGTGTTTTGTTTCTATGATTCTAAATCTAGTATCATGTGCAGCAATGATTAATTATTCTCTTCGAAATTTTAAACATCATATTGGCAGATTCATAGTGGTAGTTAAAAAAAGGTAAATTCATTTAAATGAAAATTATTTTCATCACTACCCAAAAATATCTTTGTCCAAAATGGAAAACATTTATATTCATTCTTTTATAAGTTAATACAAACAATTCCCCAGCCTTATGTATGTGGAAGGAGGTTTTCTGTAGATTACAAAATTTATTTTCACAGGAGTATATTAAAGTCACAGAAGAATGGAATCTCAGAGTTCAAAGACAGCAGAGTGGTTCTCTATTCAAATATTTTACCCAGTTAAAAATTCACTTTATGAATCAACTTTCAAAATCATTAAGTAAGAACCTTGATGTACTTGTTCTCATCTAAAAAAATGAAAATATGGCAAAAACAAATGAAACAAGACTATTTCTTAACTCTGACAATTAACCAAAGCCACAGAACAAACAGACATGGTCTATCCAGTATAAACTATTGACTCTCAGTAAGACAGCAAGATCTGGCATTTTAATTTAAGTCTATTTCTTTTACTTATCCTTCCTAGGCTAACTGGTGCAGTAGCCAAAAGCTTCAGACAATGGAGAGACCCGACTTCTTGAAGTTCTCTTAAAAGCACCATCCCTAGAGCAAAATAAATATTTCATACAAAATTATTGCTCCCTGAAAAGTCAGCATTCTCAAATTCTGGTTACTGTTTTATTTGATTCAGTTATCCAAATGGTAACAAAATCTGGGAACCTCTTGGCTGCCTGACTGATTTCTGATTGGGCAAAGTAGAACCTCAACAGGAGTTTAAAAGGATGTACTGGAAAACTAATAATGATAGAGAACGTTAGGAAGCTCTGACATATTTCTGGCAATCTAGTAGGATTCACTTATGCAGAAAGCTCTGCACATACCTTGTAAAATCCTATGAAGGAAAAATTTCTCAGTCACTCACCTCTGGATGATCTTGAGACCCTATGCAAGCAGGAAGTGAAATTTAAGTTTCTTGAAAACATCTTGAAGTTTATGAGTGCTATTTCTCAGATACATCACCTTGAGAAAAAAGTATAGAAGATATAAGGGAAAGGTATTTAAGCAAACATGATTCATTCTTGCTTCACGGCTAAATTTTACTGAGACAAGCGTGGTCTTTAGGAAACACACACTTAAAAATAAAACAAGAAATTTACAGAAAAACTGGCAGGGCACTCAGGCTACATACTGCCAGGAATACATAATATACTTTAGTAGCTCAATATTGCTGCTTAGCTAATAAGCAGCAGTAAGAAAGTAAAAAGCAAGAACAAACCAGCAACAACAACACTTTTGGGGGGGTGGAAGAACTTGATATAAGCTTGTAATAATATATTATCTAAAATGTCTAGTTTTCAGCCAATAAGTAAAAAACCCTTAAAGAAATAGGAAAGTATGTTACATAAAAAAGGAAAGAAAGTAATCAGTATGAAAAGTCTCTGAGGGACCCAGATTTTGTACTAAGTAAATAAGACTATATCAGCTATTATAAATATTTTCAAAGAACTAAAGGAAATCATGTCTAAAGAATTCAAGGTTAAGTATGGGAGCAAAGTACTGCCAAATAGAAAGTATCAATAAAAGGATAGATATTATAGATAAAAGAATAAATGGTACATTTTGGAGTTGAAATAAAAATGTACTAGAGGGGTTTAAAAATAGATATGAACTGGCAGATAAAAAATCATCAGACTTGAAAATTGGCCAATAGAGAGTATGCAGTCTGAAGATCAAAGAGGAAAAAAAAGATTTCAGGAATGAAGGGAGCCTCAGAAACCTGTGGGATATCATCAAGCATACTAAAGTGCAGGTGATTCACAGAAGGAAAAAATAAATTGAACAGGACAGAAAAAATACTTAAAGAAAAATGTATGAAAAAATCCTAAATTTTAAGTAAAATACGTCACACATTCCAGAAGCTTAATGATCTCTAAGAAAGAAAAACTTATAGATCCACACCTAGACATATCACAGATTAATGAAAATCATTGATGAAGAAAAAATCTTCAAAGTAGCAAGAGAAAAAACTATCATGTAAAATAGATCCTTTAATAAGTTTAGCAGGTGAATTCTTATGAGAAAACATGGAGACCAGAAGACAGATCCAACCAATCAATCCTAAAGGAAATCAACCCTGAATATTCATTGGAAGGACTGATGCTGAAGCTGAAGCTCCAATTCTTTGACCACCTGATGCAAAGACCTGACTCATTTGAAATGACTCTGATGCCAGGAAAGATTGAAGGCAGGAGGAGAAGGGGATGACGACAGAGGATGAGATGGTTGGATGGCATCATCAAGTAAATGGACATGAGTTTGAGGATACTATGGGGAATAGTGAAGGACAGGGACTCCTGGTGTGCTGCAGCTCATGGGGTTGCAAAGAGTCAGACACAACTTAGTGACTGAACAATGAAATAAGGCAGTTGCATAATATTCAAGGTATTTAAAGGAAAAGATTTTTAGTCAAGAATTCTATACTCAGCTTAAATTCCTTTCAAAAATGAATAGAAATTAATACATTTCCTGGTAAACAAAAGCGGAAAGAATCTGTCACTAGCAGAGCTGCCTTACCAGAAATTTTATAGAGAATTCTTCAGGCTGCAATGAAAGGACAGCGGACTTTAACTCAGAACCATATGAAGAAATAAAGTGAAATAATATAGGTAACTACATAAGTAAATTAGACAACATACACATATGTTTTGCTGGTACTATTTTTCTTCTCTTGCAACCTTTAAAAACAGTTTCATGAAATAATCATTATATGATATATTGATGGATTTTTTATACATAAGTTTTTGTATATATGTGTGTGTTTATATATATATGTGTGTAATTTGTACTGCAATAAAAGTACAGAGAAGTGGGATGATATTCAAAGGAATTAAAAAGATAAACTAGAAACTGTCTAACATAAATTGGGCAAGAATATAAGAACAGAGAAACCAAAGATGTAAAACATGTAGAAACTAATAGAAAATGACAGAAGTGAATCCTACTTTATCAATAACTACATTAGGCATAAATAGAATATTAAGTCCAGTTAAAAAGCAGATATTGATAGGATGGATAAATGCTGAAAGAAACATAAGTTTTAAAAAATATGTTAAAACAAAAATAATAGAAAGATATGTACTGTGCAGACTTTATAAGAGAGCTAGAATGGCTAAACTAATACCAATACAAATTGATTTGAAAACAGAAATTTAATGACATTATATAATGATAAGAGAATCGATCCATCAGTAAAATATTATTATGAACATATTATGTACCTAACAACAAAATCCCCAAATACATGAAAGAAAAATTGACAGAATTGAAGGAATAAACAGAAATATCAACAATAATCATTGGAGAATTCCATAATAATGGGTAGAAAACTAGGCTGAAGATCAATAAAGAAATAGAAGACTTGAACAACACTAACAGATGTTTATTCAGTGTTCTACCCAATAACAGCAGTATACACATTCTTCTCAGACCACATGAAACTTTCTAAAGGATAGACATATGCTAGACTCTAATATTATCCTGAAAATAATTTAAATGATTTGAAATCAATGAAATATGTTCTCCAGCCAACAATGAAACTAAATTATAAGTCAACAACAAAAACTTAGGGAAAATTACAAATATGTAGAAAATTGAAAAGCTACTTTTAAATAGCCAATTAATCAAAGAAAAAATCAAGAGAAAAATCAGAAAATAATTTGAGGAAAGTAAAAATGAAAACATGACAACCCAAAATTTCTGAAATGCAGCTAAAATAGTTTAGAGGGAAAATTATATTTGTAAACACATAAACATGAAGAAAGATATGAAATAAATAATCTAACCTTCCATCTGAAGGAAACAAAGAAAATCAAACTTAAGCAAAAGCAAGGAAAAGAAAGGAAATAATAAATATTTGAGTGGGAATAAATGAAATAGAAAATATAATCAATCAAACCAAAATTTGGCATATTGAACAGCTTTACAAAATTTATACACTTTACATAGACTGACTAAAAGAAGGGAAAAAGAACTAGACTCATACCAAATTACTAAAATCAAGGATGAAAGAGGGGACATTCACTGCTGTAATGACTTTACAGAAGTAAAATGGATGTGAAGCAATGGTTTAAACAACTGCATTCCAGAAATTTAGATCATTTAAATCAAATAGGAAAGTTCTGAGAAAGACACAAGCTATCCAAAGCGACCAACAAGTAGAAAATTTTATAAAAAAAAGAGGTCAAATTAGTAAATTTTGAAAATCCAATAATGACATTATCAGAAGTAGATTGCTGTGATAAGAAAACAGCTATTTTGAGTTGTTGTCTATGCATTTAACAGTATGACAACCCTGCTCACACCCAGAACCTGGCATTTAGAAAAGACCTGAGCTTAGGATTCCCATCACATATTCCTGCTTTGATATTCCCGAGGCACATTTAAACAATCATTTAGGGTTGAGCCCCCCAAAAATTAATGATCTGTGTCCCAACTACCTTATAAGTAATAGGTGATTGCTACCCTGCTCTCCATTTCCTGCTCACTGTTGATGTGGGATGGGAGACTCCCTTTCCCCTGGCTTATTTCCTCTCCATTTCCTCCTACCTTCCCCGTCATTCTGAGATTTTTGTAAGTAATAAATCTTGTGACTTTACTCTCTTTATGTGGGTGTACTGAACCTGTTCAGTTCAGTTCATTTCAGTCACTCAGTTGTATCCGTCACTCAGTTGTATCCGATTCTTTGTGATCCCAGGGAGTGCAGCACACCAGGCCTCCCTGTCCATCACCAACTCCCAGAGTTTACTCAAACTCATGTCCATGGGGTTGGTGATGCCATCCAACCATCTCATCCTCTGGCGTCCCCTTCTCCTCCTGCCTTCAATCTTTCCCAGCATCAAGGTCTTTTCAAATGAGTCAATTCTTTGCATCAGGTGGCCAAAGTATTGGAGCTTAAGCTTCAGCATCAGTCCTTCCGATGAATATTCAGGACTGATTTCCTTTAGGATGGACTGGTTGTATCTCCTTGCAGTCCAAGGGACTGTCAAGAGTCTTCAACAACACCACAGTTCAAAAACATCAATCTTCAGTGCTCAACTTTCTTTATAGTCCAACTCTCACATCCGCACATGACTACTGGAAAAACTACCTTTCATCAAAACAGCCCTGGGGTTTTCATTTCCACAAAGTGTTCAGTTCAGTTCAGTTCAGTTCAGTCGCTCAGTCGTGTCTGACTCTTTGTGACCCCATGAATTGCAGCACGCCAGGCCTCCATGTCCACCACCATCTCCCGGAGTTCACTCAGACACGTTCATCGAGTCTGTGATGCCATCCAGCCATCTCATCCTCGGTCGTCCCCTTCTCCTCCTGCCCCGAATCCCTCCCAGCATCAGAGTCTTTTCCAGTGAGTCAACTCTTCACATGAAGTGGCCAAAGTACTGGAGTTTCAGCTTCAGCATCACTTTCTCCAAAGAAATCCCAGGGCTGGTCTTCTTCAGAATGGACTGGTTGCATCTCCTTGCAGTCCAAGGGACTCTCAAGAGTCTTCTCCAACACCACAGTTCAAAAGCATCAATTCTTNCTGGAGTTCACTCAGACACGTTCATCGAGTCTGTGATGCCATCCAGCCATCTCATCCTCGGTCGTCCCCTTCTCCTCCTGCCCCGAATCCCTCCCAGCATCAGAGTCTTTTCCAGTGAGTCAACTCTTCACATGAAGTGGCCAAAGTACTGGAGTTTCAGCTTCAGCATCACTTTCTCCAAAGAAATCCCAGGGCTGGTCTTCTTCAGAATGGACTGGTTGCATCTCCTTGCAGTCCAAGGGACTCTCAAGAGTCTTCTCCAACACCACAGTTCAAAAGCATCAATTCTTTGGTGCTCAGCCTTCTTCACAGTTCAACTCTCACATCTATACATGACTACTGGAAAAACCATAGCCTTGACTAGATGGACCTTAGTCGGCAAAGTACTATCTCTGCTTTTGAATATGCTATCTAGGTTGGTTATAACTTTTCTTCCAAGGAGTAAGTGTCTTTCGATTTCATTACTAAACCAAATATGAGTCTGTTCATTCTCACAGACTAAAGCCAATCTACTGACACCAATTGTGGTGAAACATTTACTGCAGTATTTATTACAGGCACCAAACTAGGAGTCTAGGCAGTTAATGCTCAAAATATCAGAACTAATTCTTCTGATTAGTTGTTAGTGAGGTAATTGAGAATCAACAAAATAGACCTTCTTGTTCCAACTGGTGTGGCATCTACATGTGTTTGTGGTCAGCATGCAGTTAACTCCCATCTGTTGGAGCTTTTATGATCTGCAAAACAGCTCAAAGGACATGGCTCAGAATATTACCTATAGCTCTTGAGGAGGAACTAAAGGTCCTTGACTGTGTTTAATGGCTCAACTATTATTATTTTTTCTTGCTTAACTGTTTTCCTTTGTTCCTGTTGTTCCTTCATTTGAATGAGAGCCATTTGTCTTTGCTCTGATTAAATGTATTATTTGGAACTCTGGGAAGGCCTTGGAAGCTTACGTTTGTATACAAACAAAAGGCAGGCAGAGAACTTGGCGGAGGGGTTCAGTCCCAGGAGGCCCCACAAGGTTCTGTTTGTTTACAACAGTGGGAGCTCAAATGCTGAGGAAATCACCTTTGTACCCCCACACAAATTCTTTAGCTGCAACTAGCTGACTAGCTTCTCCCAAACCGCTCAGTTGAACCACTGTTTGCTGCCTAAGATGTTGCTTTGTGCTACTGAGCATTGCTGCTGCTAGGTGTTACTGCATATTCCCTAATACTGTGAAAGATCAGATTCCCCTACAGAGACAGATTGGCAAGCCCCAGTAGATGTGTATAAGAGACAGCCATTTGTCTTTGCTCTGATTAAATGTATTATTTGGAACTCTGGGAAGGCCTTGGAAGCTTACGTTTGTATACAAACAAAAGGCAGGCAGAGAACTTGGCGGAGGGGTTCAGTCCCAGGAGGCCCCACAAGGTTCTGTTTGTTTACAACAGTGGGAGCTCAAATGCTGAGGAAATCACCTTTGTACCCCCACACAAATTCTTTAGCTGCAACTAGCTGACTAGCTTCTCCCAAACCGCTCAGTTGAACCACTGTTTGCTGCCTAAGATGTTGCTTTGTGCTACTGAGCATTGCTGCTGCTAGGTGTTACTGCATATTCCCTAATACTGTGAAAGATCAGATTCCCCTACAGAGACAGATTGGCAAGCCCCAGTAGATGTGTATAAGAGACAGCCATTTGTCTTTGCTCTGATTAAATGTATTATTTGGAACTCTGGGAAGGNTCAGATTCCCCTACAGAGACAGATTGGCAAGCCCCAGTCTCAAGTGGGTAAATTTCCCATTAATCTAATCTGTAGTGTCAGGTCTGGAAATTATCAGCTATATTCATATGTGAAAATCCCTGTCTTGAGACAAAGTGAGCTAACCAGGATGGTAGGGCTCTCTGCCTCTTTCTCTCAGGCAGTGGCTGGAGTACAGTAGGGGTGGAGATTTCAGGCTCTCAGGTCCTGGAAGCCAAGCAGACTTCCTCTAGATTAGTGCTACAAGGGAGACAGCAACATACAAGTTGAGGATGAGGCAACATTCATACCAGGTGATCCCTCCCACTATTCATCTGCCAAAATGTCTGACACCAGTGTGGCCAAAAAAACTGAGACAAAAAATTATACTGTGATAGAAGTGGAAAGTTTTCTAGAAAAATTTTGTCCAAAGGAGTAGGGAGAAGGGAACTTCTCTTAAATATAAAGTCATTCTGTTATGCTAATTTAAATTTCAGATACAGTACAATAGGCATTATATTGCTTCTATGCTGTAACTAAACATGAAAAAAGGAGAATCTTTCTGAAGACCCAAATTCTGTTTTCTGGTACAGGTAAATGAATCCTACTTCCCCGTCAGCTAGAAACAAAGTATAGGGGCTCTAGGAGATATGGTGACATATGACTAAATTTTCTTTAACCAAGACTACACATGTGCCTCCAACCTTTACTGTTTATGGAGATTTATAAATCAGTTTAGTTCAGTTCAGTCGCTCAGTCATGTCCGACTCTTTGCGACCCCATGAATCGCTGCACGCCAGGCCTCCCTGTCCATCACCAACTCCCAGAGTTCACTCTGACTCATGCCCATCGAGTCAGTGATGCCATCTAGCCATCTCATCCTCGGTCGTCCCCTTCTCCTCCTGCCCCAAATCCCTCCCAGCATCAGAGTCTTTTCCAATGAGTCAACTCTTCACATGAAGTGGCCAAAGTACTGGAGTTTCAGCTTCAGCATCATTTTCTCCAAAGAAATCCCAGGACTGGTCTTCTTCAGAATGGACTGGTTGCATCTCCTTGCAGTCCAAGGGACTCTCAAGAGTCTTCTCCAACACCACAATTTAAAAGCATCATATATATACATATACTATTTATAAATACATATATATAATTTAATTTGTAAATTAATACTGCTATATGTCATACATAAAGTTGTTAAGAGAGTAAATTCTAGTTCTCATCACAAGGAAAAAACTGACTTACAGTTATGGATACTTTTTGTCTGCTCTGGAAACTGGACCTGAATGGGTACAATTAACCTCACAAATCCCCATTATCTCTCTCACTCCATCTTTTACTACTGTCCTCTCATTACTTAAATAGAGCCACAGTGATATTCTTTCTGTACCTGCATCATACCAGACAAATCACACTTCAGGGTCTTTATACTTGCTATATCTAGAATGTTTCTCCCCTAGTTGTTAAAATGCCTCATCCCTTCATCTTCATTTTTTACACAAAAATTTCTTCTCGATACATAAAGCCTGTCCCGAGCACTTTACTAAGAAGCCTATAAAATTAAACTTGCTTACCTCTTTACCATGCTTCAGATACTTTCTGTCTCCTTCACTATTCCATTTCGCTCAAGAACATTTATCATGATTTAATATACTACATATTTTACTTATCTCATTATTCATGGTCTATCAAACTGTTCCTCTCCCACCTATATTTGCATGAACATGTGCACAAGTGCACACCCACCCACATATATATATATATGTTAGAATGTAAGCTCCATAAGAGCAAGAATTATTGTTAACTCTTTTCACCGCTTTATTACCAGTGCTTAAAACAGTGCCTGGTAGATGATAGTCTTTCAAAAGTTATTTGTTGAAGATACAGATAAATTTTGAAATCTTAGCTGTAAGATTTGCAGCATTATAATAGGACCATGGGAGATTCCACGTGAATTTTTTTTCTGGATCTGCTTTTTAAGAATTCACTTTGGAAATCTTAATGCTTTCACTTCCTTTCACATCACCAGCGTCTTTTGAGGAGTCTTGCATATCTCTATTCTACAGGACTTTTGTGCCCCAGGCTATAGAAACAACTATTGGCAACATAGGGTCTTTCATCTCAAAGGCAGGAGGTTAAACAGTGTTTAAAAACATAAAGGAGTGTAACTCCTGTTTAGGTCTCATTGATACGTGTCCTTGACAGGTAGTAATAGAAAAGATAACACGACATTGAGTCCATTTTTATCTGGCATCCCAATGAGGAACACTAGATTCATTTGATTAATTGAGGATTTTTCTTCCTAGGTCTCAGATTTTCTTGTCCGTGTGATCCTCCCACCAAGCTTACTTTTCTTATGATTTTTCAGAAAGAGAATATAGTCTATAAAAATATATGCAGATTCTCTCACTTAGAACAGTGAATTTTAAAATTAATACTTAAGATGTTGAGTATTTTGTTTCTTGTTTTTATAGTGTTTTGCTTGATTCTCAATGTAGAACTTTGGTGGGGGCTAGGATATTGGATAGAAAAGAATGGATAGAATGGAAAAATTTAGTATCCAGATGGGTAGAGGTAGTATTTGGAGAAGGAAATGGCAACTCACTCCAGTGTTCTTGCCTGGAGAATCCCAGGGACAGGAGATCCTGTTGGGCTACTGTCTATGGGGTCGCACAGAGTCAGACATGACTGAAGTGACTTAGCAGCAGCAGCAGCAGCAGCAGCAGAGGTAGTATATCAATTGGTATTTCAATTCTTTCCTGAAACATAGATTTTAATTTCTTTTTTAAATTTTGAAATAATTGTAGGTTCACAGAATTTATAGCTGAATGTACAGGGAGGCCCCATGTAACCTTCATCCAATTCTTTCAATGATAATATTTTGCATAACTAAAATATAATATCAAAATATGGAAATTGACACTACTAAAATCCAGAAAGCTTATTTATATTTTACCACTTTTACATGCCCTCATTTAGGCATCTATATATGTGTGTTTATAGTTTAATGTAATTTTCTCACATGTCCATTCATGTAAACACTTCCATGATCAAGATACAGAAGTGTTCCATCAGCAACCACAACTCTCCCTTTTGCTCACTTAACCATTTGTTAAAACACATGTGGTCCAAAACAATTCTGTGTCCTAGATTTACCCTTATTGCTACCAGTTTGCGATCTCTTTTATAAGTGATTTGTTGTTGTTCAGTTGCTAAGTCATGTCCCAACCCCATGAACTGCAGAATGCCAGGCTTCCCTGTACTTCACTATCTCCGAGTTTGCTCAAACTCATATCCATTGAGTCAGTGATACCATCCAATCATCTCATCCTCTGTTGCCCCCTTTTCCTTCTGTCCTCAATCTTTCACAGCATCAGGGTCTTTTCTAATGAGTCAGCTCTTCACATCAGGTGGCCAAAGTATTGGAGGTTCAGCTTCACATCAGTCCTTCCAATATACATTCAGGGTTGATTTCCTTTAGGATTGACTTGTTTGATCTTTCAGTCCAAAGGTCTCTCAAGAGTCTTCTCCAGCACCACAGTTTGAAAGCATCAATTCTTTGGCTCTTAGCTTTCTTTATGGTCTAACTCTCTCATCCATACCTGACTTATGGAAAAACCATAGCTTTGGCTATACAGACCTTTGTCAGAAAAGTGAAGTCTCTGATTTTTAATACTCTGTCTAGGTTTGTCATAGCTTTTCTCCCAAGGAACAAGCATCTTTTAATTTCATGGCTACAGTCACTGTCCACAGTGATTCTTTTTAAAATTCTTTTCCATTTTGGCTTAAAGCAAGATATTGAGTATAGTTCCTTTGTTGTTTAAAAGCTTTTTATTTTGTATTAGAGTATAGCTGATTAACAGTGTTGTGATAGTTTCAATTGAATGGAAGAGGGACTCAAACATACATATGCATGTATCCATTCTCTGCCAAACTCCTCTCCCATCCAAGCTACCACATAATATTAAGCAGAGTTCTATGTGCTCTATTGTAGATACTTGTTGCTTATCTGTTTTTTATAATTAATTATTTTTAAATAATTTATTTTAATTATTTTAATTGGGGGATAATTTGTTTACAAGATTGTGGAGGTTGTTTATCTGTTTGAAAAATACCAGTGTGTGTATGTGAATCGCAACATCCCAATCTATCCATCCTCCCAACCCATCCCCCTGATAGCAATAAGTTTTGCTCACTTTGTTTGTTCTCTAAGTTTGTTCTCTAAGTCTATGAGTCTTTTTTTATTTTGTAAATAAGCTGCTTTGTATCATTTTTCTTTATATTCCATATATAAACAATATCATATTTCTCTTTCTCTGTCTGACTTACTTCCTTTAGTATAATAATTTCCAGGTCCATCCATGTTGCTTGAAATGGCATTATTTTATTCTTTTTCATGACTGGGTAATATTCCATTGTATATATGTCACTTCCTTATCTGTTCATCAGTTGATGGACATTTAGATTGCTCCCATATCTTGGCTATTGCAAACAAAGCTGCAATGATCATTGTGATGCATGTATCCTTTCAAACCATGGTTTTCTCTAGATATATGCCCAGGAGGGAAATTACTGGTTCATCAAGATTGCCAGGAGAAATATCAATAACCTCAAATATGCAGATGACACCACCCTTATGGCAGAAAGTNAGTTATGAGCCACCTAGATAGCATATTCAAAAGCAGAGATATTACTTTGCCGACTAAGGTCCATCTAGTCAAGGCTATGGTTTTTCCAGTAGTCATGTATGGATGTGAGAGTTGGACTGTGAAGAAGGCTGAGCGCCGAAGAACTGATGCTTTTGAACTGTGGTGTTGGAGAAGACTCTTGAGTGTCCCTTGGACTGCAAGGAGATCCAACCAGTCCATTCTGAAGGAGATCAGTCCTGGGATTTCTTTGGTAGGAATGATGCTAAAGCTGAAACTCCAGTACTTTGGCCACCTCATGCGAAGTGTTGACTCATTGGAAAAGACTCTGATGCTGGGAGGGATTGGGTGCAGGAGGAGAAGGGGATGACCAAGGATGAGATGCCTGCATGGCATCACTGACTTGATGGGCGTGAGTCTGAGTGAACTCCAGGAGATGGTGATGGACAGGGAGGCCTGGTGTGCTGCGATTCATGGGGTCGCAAAGAGTCAGACACGACTGAGTGACTGAACTGAACTGAACTGTGGTATCTAAAAATAATAAAATATGAATCTGTATACAAAATAGATAAAAGACTCACAGATATAGGAAAAAAAAAAAAAAACAACCTTATTTACCAGTGGAGAAAAGAGTAGGGGAAGGATAAATTAGGAGCATGGGATTAACAGATAAAAATTACTATACATAAAATAGATAAGCATCACAGATTTACCGTTTGGCACAGGGAATTATATTCAACATCTTGTAGCAACCTATAATGGAATATAATCTATAAAAATAACTGACTCACTTTGCTTTACTCTTGAAATTAACACAATATTGTAAATCTGTTATATTTCAACATTTAAAAATTGTCTAGCTGAATCTTCTTACTGGTTTATGTGAAGGTCAGTGATTTCTCTCCATGATAAGCAAATGCTCAAGTCATGTTTCTCCCTGATAGTACCTATATTATTTCAGAAATCAGTTTGGTTGATCTCCCTGAGATTTCTGTGGTCAGACAAGATCAAGACATCAAAGATTTGCCCTTTGCCCATGTTTTTGTGAGTGATGCTCTTTCAAACTCTCTATATCTCTGAATAGAAGCCACACCTAACAGAGTTTTTAATTTCAGTGATATTGTTTCCTATTCTATTAGTATTACATGGCTGTTTTCCACACCAACTCAAGTGACACTAATGATCAAAAACCTGTCAACAAATGCAGGAGACATAAGAGATGTGGATTCAATCCCTGGATTGGGAAGATCCCCTGGAGAAAGGAATGGCAACACACTCCATTATTCTTGCCTGGAGAATCCCATGGACAGAGAAGCCTGGTGGGCTCCAATCCATGGGGTCACAAAGAGTCGGACATGACAAAATGACTAACACTTTCACTTTGTTTCAATTTGTTTTCAATGTTCTTTTTTATTTCTTTAAACATTTAAAATATTTTTCGTTGTGTTATTTTTGCTAATGTAAAAACTAACTATACTCGGGACTTCACTCTGGATTGTTTTCATTGACTTTTTCATGTTTTGAACTGCTTTCTTTTGTGTTTTGTAATTTTTGATTGTGCTTCATATTTGGGCAAATTTAGACTGCGGAAATTAGGAATTCCCTAGATTCTGGATTGATTCCTTTAAGTGTTTTGTCTGTTTGTTTGTTTTTTACATCTCACCCTAGGGTACTATCAGCTCAAGACATTTTAAAATTATTTGATGGTTATAGATTATACCATATATCTAGTATACTCCTGAATAACACATCTATGTGAGAATAGTCTATGTAAAATTTCTCAGTGAACATATTTTTTCTTATAGAGCCAAGGGTTCTGTATTTTGTCTTTGGGCTAATTTTTTTTTTTATTTTAAACTGACTTTTCTACTCTAAAGACTAGTAGAAATATAGTAGAATACTTTTACAACATTTTTAAGGGGAGGTTCGGCAAATTATGGCTCACATCTGAATTGTAGCTAATTGTTTTTATATTTTGAAAAGTCATATAAAGACAAAATTCAGAGAAGAAAAATATGTTACAATGACCATATGTGACCTACAATATCTGAAGTATTTACTATCTGACCTTTCTGAGGAAAAAATCACTGACACTTGATCTTAAACCCAAGAGTCATTCATAAAAAAAGCAAAACAATTTGATCGAATTAAAATTTTAAAATTATGTTTGATAAATGATAATAAAGTGAGAGTTTAAAAAGTTATAAAATTGGAGCAAATATTGATAAAAAAAGAAGATTTAATAATAGATTAACATAGTTCTTAGGACTTCCCAAGTGGCTCAGTAGTATAGAATCTCTCTGCCATTGCAGGAGCTGCAGGAGACATGGTTTGGATCCCTGGGTTGATAAGATCCCTTGGAGAAGGAAATGGCAACCCACTTCAGTATTCTTGCCAGGACAATCCTGTGAACAGAGGATCCTGGCATGCCACAAAGAGTTGGACACAACTGAGCATACCTGCACGAACACAGTTCTTATCCAGAGACTAATAATGTATTCTACAAATCAATGAAATAATAGTCTTTTTAGAAAGCAATGTGATAACATACCTAACATTTAAGATGCATATAAGCTTTGAGTTAGCAATTTAATTTCTCGTAATATTTGACATGTGCTAAGGTTATATTCGGCATCTGGTCCCATCACTTCATGGAAAATAGATGGGGAAACAGTGGAAACAGTGTCAGACTCTATTTTGGGGGGCTCCAAAATCACTGTAGATGGCGACTGCAGCCATGAAATTAAAAGATGCTTACTCCTTGGAAGAAAAGTTATGACCAACCTAGATAGCATATTCAAAAGCAGAGACATTACTTTGCCAGCTAAGGTCCGTCTAGTCAAGGCTATGGTTTTTCCTGTGGTCATGTATGGGTGTGAGAGTTGGACTGTGAAGAAGGCTGAGCACCAAAGAATTGATGCTTTTGAACTGTGGTGTTGGAGAAAACTCTTGAGAGTCCCTTGGACTGCAAGGAAATCCAACAGAGGAGATCAGCCCTGGAATTTCTTTGGAAGGAATGATGCTAAAGCTGAAACGCCAGTACTTTGGCCCCCTCATGTGAAGAGTTGACTCATTGGAAAAGACTCTGATGCTGGGATGGAT
>SJYA01003347.1:324787-344385 GCA_006410615.1 Neotragus moschatus | reverse complement strand
TAGAATAAGTGTAATTTCTATCTTGTTATTTCTATAGTTACTCAATTTTTATCAGTAATTGCAATAATCAATGTCATAACTATAACTTATAATTTTTGATCATGCTAAAAAATCTACATAGTTCCCCATGTTCTATAAGCTAGTTGATGACTTTAAAAGAAATCAAACTCTGTATTTAAAATTCTTTAAACTTTTTATTTGAAGCTAAACATGGAATTTCTTACTCAGCAGAAAGGCATTGCAGTACTCATTTGTTTCTTTCATTATTCCATTAAAATTTATTTAGTGTCTTCTATAGTTGAGATACTGTAAAATACAATAAAGATTTAATTGTGAGCAAGACAAACATAGTCCCTTTAATCACACATGTCATCATTTGCTTGGAAATAAATAAGAAATATATGTGGGATATAATAAATATTAAGATTCCAATATGCTGATGGTAGTATATAGGATGACTATCTAAGTTTTAGGTTATAGAATGAATTTACAGTCACAAGTGTATAATTTGTATATAGTAGTAGGCTAAAAATTAGCCATGTAAATATGTGTGTATGTGTGGATTTGTGTTGCATTTAGCAAATTTCTCCTTCTAAACCAAAAAACCGTAAACTAAAAACTCACCGATAATAGCCAAAGCACACTACAGCTAATCCAGAAGGTTTCCAAATTTTCATGAACTGAGTATGATTGTACTATGTAGTTCTGCATCAGTGGAGCTTCATTTTATTGCATTATATTTTCATTGTTTTCCCTCTGTGCAAACCTTCACTGATTCTAGTAATAGTAGTGTCTTACATTTATATAATGCTTTCAAGAATTTCAGAATATTTTAACATCTCTGATCTCATTTTACTCTTAAAGTAACCCTCGTATATGGTAGATTGTGTTATCTCCATTTGATAAATGAGGAAATAGCAACTCAGGAGATTTATAGAGAGCACCAAATAAATTGATGGTGAAACTGAGATTTGGTTACTCATGTACGCTGAGTATTCATGTACCTAGAGTAGCTTTAGATGTATGCTTTCCATAATGTGCAAAGCCCATAACTCCTCCCCTTGGAGAGTTCTTATTAGAAGAGCTAGATTTTTTCCTTTTTTTGAAATTAGAATCTTCCATGACCTGGAGCTCATAGTACTTCTGTGGCCAGAAAATGAAGATGATCCTTAATCTCATCACAGCTAGGATACAAGTATATTTGCAGCTGTTAATATCATCATTGTACATACATACATGATTTTCTGTGTTCTGTTCTTTGATCTGGGCTTCCCAGGTGGCTCAGTGATAAAGAATCTGCCTGCCAATAAAGGAGATGTGGGTTCGATCCCTGGGTAGGCAACATTCTGTGGAGAAGGAAATGGCAACCGACTCCAGTATTCTTCCCTGGGAAATCCCATGGACAGAGGAGCTTGGTGGGCTATAGTCCATGGGGTCGCAAAAGGGTGAGATGCAACTTAGAAACTAAACAACAACAGCAAAAACATTCTTTCCTTCATTAAAATATCTGCATCAGGGTTTACAGTCAAACAATAAATATTACCAAAAGCACGAGTATGCTACTGATTGATAGAAAGCTAAGGCTAGCTTTTTTAAAAAATGAGAACTGACAGTAGATGACAATGCCACTTTTAGAAGCTGCAATAAGACAAAGAGGATGAGAAGAAACCCATATCAACAGAGAGAGTTAATGCTTTTACATTTAAGAAGAGATCCCTTCTGTACCCATGTTACTGGCAATATTAAGTTTGTGCTTAAGCAGAAACAGTCTACCAGTGTTAACACCTTAGTCTGTGAAGGTAAAGCTGAAGGCCAAGGCAAAGTGAAGGTTAACAAAATTAAATCCTGGTGAATCAAATATCTTCTTACTGTTTTTAATGCAAATAAAATAAATTAACAATAAATATTAAAATGTTTGTAATTAGAGAAAACTCTGCATCATAATAAGGTGGAACAATCCCAAATACATAGAGTTTGTCAGCATTCAACATGAATGACATAGATTTACTATGGTTGGTAATTCTAGTTGCCATGAAGGTCACTTAGTGTTTCTATTCTCAAGAAAATGTAATGCATAATAATTTTGAGGCTATTCCTTTCATTCTTAAGGGAGAATCCTGAGATAATTTATGTTGATTTAATTATCACTTATATGTGCCTTAGAATTGGAATTATCCAGGGTTACCTAACACCACTGACATATTCCATCACCACTTGTAATCTTAAGTAACAACTTTATGGGAAATTACTCTGCCCAAAAGGAACTTAGATGGGATGTGATACAACAGGCTTTCTTTCTTCTGCTACAATGACCTTTCAGCCTATATAAGACTAATGCACTTGTTTCAATTTCTTTAGTATAAAAATAGAAATAGGAAAATATAATATCAAAATTATGATGGTATGGGGAGAAAAAGAAAGTACTTATTTTTACTTCCTCTTCAGTTCAATGTCATTGTTCAGTCGCTCAGTCACGTCCAACTCTTTGCAATCCCATGGACTGCAGTATGTCAGG
Organism: Neotragus moschatus; assembly: GCA_006410615.1. NCBI lineage: Eukaryota > Metazoa > Chordata > Mammalia > Artiodactyla > Bovidae > Neotragus > Neotragus moschatus. Next base: position 341,870 of record SJYA01003347.1, on the reverse strand, counting down.
CTTCCCTGTCCAAGTTCCCTAAGTTCATAAGGGAAGATATCTAATAATTTATGCTTTCTCAGTGAAAACTTTTCCCATGAATACCTTCTCCACTCCAACTGTGGCTCTCCTCCTTTCAGTGTTGTACTCATATCTTCAAGGCATTCTTTTATTCAAGTATTTCAGTCATAAATACTATCCCCATCCTTTAGAAAATCCTGCCCCTTTCCAGAGGCAGAAAAGAGTGTCTCTGATCCTGACCAAATCCTACAGTTTGAGGTTTTAATAGTGTCTTACTCTGTTCTGGCTACTGTAACAAAATAACACAGGCTGGGTGGCTTATAAACAACAGAAACTTTTTGCTCACAGTTCTAAAGGCTGAAAGTCTGAAGTCAAGGTACCAGAGTAATTGGGTGAGGGCCTTTTTCCAGATTCCAGACCCATCATTGTGTCTTTGCATGGCTGAAGGAGCAGAGAGTGCAGAGCCCTTTTATAGAAGCACAAATCCCATTTATGAGGACTCTACTCTCATGACCTAATCACTTCCCAAAGACCCCACCTCCAAATACCATCATATTGGGCACTAAGATTTCAGTATATAAATTTTGTAGGGACACAGACATCCAAACCATAGCAAGCAGTAATCCTAGAATCCTCAGATGGCTTTGGCTGGATGGGCATTAGTAGTTCTTTCTGAGATTCTCAATGATTATTTTATTTTCAGTACCTCAAGCAGTGACAATTCTTAGCTGGATAGTTATTTTATTATTTGGTCAATTAAATGTGCACATCTCTGAAAGGTAAACATTTTTTTCTTTCCTTTTGTCAGAAATAGCCCAATCTTATACCATGTTGAAGAAAAAATATCCTATAAGCAAGATTTTGGTTCTGTCATGAAGTAAATGTCTCTCTTACAGAGCTAGGAAATAACTTTTTTTGCCTGAAGTAATCAGAAAAGTGTCATACAAGTTTCTTTATTTCCTCAGGGAAAGCTGCTAGCTTCAACTCAGTGTTTTTCATAAAACTGAGGAGTGGCAGGTAGAGTTCTTGCAATCGTTCTTACCATACATCATCTCTAAAACTCAAGTATCTATAACAACAAAGAAGAATCAGCAAATCTATGTTATGCCTAATTTTATAGATCAGTTTAGTTCAGTTGATCAATTGTGTCTGACTCTTTGCAACCCCATGAACTGCAGCAAACCAGGCCTCCCTGTCCATCACCAACTCCTGGAGACCACCCAAACCCATGTCCATTGAGTCGGTGATGCCATCAAACATCTCATCCTCTGTTTTCACCTTCTCCTCCTACCCTCAATGTTTCCCAGCATCAGAGTCTTTTCCAATGTGTCAGCTCTTCACATCAGGTGGCCAAAATATTGGAGTTTCAGCTTCAACATCAGTCCTTGCCGGGGTCCAGCCCCAGTGGATCCAGGGAATTCAAAGTGGGGACAGCGTTGGTGAGGAAAAACTTATTTATTTAGAAATGTAAGATTAGATTAGGAAAAAATAATATAGTAGGAAAATTTAGTGGAGAAAAGAGGCTGAATAACTTGGTTTATGTGGAAAGCCAATAAAGTTCCAGACAAGGAGCTTGCACCATTTACGTTAAGCCACCAGCATCCATTTGAATATCAGAAAGTGCCCCACCTTGGGCTCTCTCTCACGTGGATCTTAGAAGCNCCTCTTGATGAAAGTGAAAGAAGAGAATGAAAAAGTTGGCTTAAAGCTCAACATTCAGAAAACTAAGACCATGGCATCTGGTCCCATCACATCATGGCAAATAGATGAAGAAACTGCAGGAACAGTGGCTGACTTTATTTTGGGGGGCTCCATAATCACTGCAGATGGTGACTGCAGCCATGAAATTTAAAGACACTTACTCCTTGGAGGCAAAGTTATGACAAACCTAGACAGCTTATTAAAAAGCAGAGACATTACTTTGTCAACAAAGGTCCGTCTAGTCAAGGCTATGGTTTTTCCAGTAGTCATGTATGGAAGTGAGAGTTGGACCATAAAGAGGGCTGAGTGCCGAAGAATTTATGCTTTTGAACTCTGGTGTTGGAGAAGACTCTTGAGAGTCACTTGGACTGCAAGGAGATCAAAACAGNGTGAAAGTTGGACTATACAGAAAGCTGAGTGCAGAAGAACTGATGCTTTTGAACTGTGGTGTTGGAGAAGACTCTTGAGAGTCCCTTGGACTGCAAGGAGATCCAACCAGTCTAAAGGATCTAAAGGAGATCAGTCTTGGGTTTTCATTGGAAGGGTTGATGTTGAAGCTGAAAATCCAATACTTTGGCCACCTGATGTGAAGAGCTGACTCATTGGAAAAGACCCTGATGCTGGGAAAGATTGAGGGCAGGAGGAGAAGGGGACGACAGAGGATAAGATGTTGGATGGCATCACCGACTCAATGGACATGGGTTTGGGTGGTCTCCAGGAGTTGGTGATGGACAGAGAGGCCTGGTGTGCTGCAGTTCACGGAGTCTCAAAGAGTGACACGACTGAGTGACTGAACTGAACTGAACTGATGTCTGAGAGAGTTATTTCCCTGCTTTGCTCTTTTTTCTGGAAATTGCTTTGGCATTTGGGTTCTTTTGTGGTTTGAAATAAATTTCAGTATTGTTTGTCCTAGTTTTGTAAAAACTGTTCTGAATATTTTGATAGGAAGTACATTAAATCTGTCGGAGAAGGCAATGGCACCCTATTCCAGTACTCTTCCCTGGAAAATCCCATGGACGGAGGAGCCTGGTGGGCTGCGGTCCATGGGGTCACGAAGAGTCGGACACAACTGAGCGACTTCACTTTCACTTTTCACTTTCATGCATTGGAGAAGGAAATGGCAACCCTCTCCAGTGTTCTTGCCTGGAGAATCTCAGCGACGGGGAAGCCTGGTGGGCTGCCGTCTATGGGGCCACACAGAGTCGGACACAACTGAAGCAACGTAGCAACAGCAACAACATCAAATCTGTAGATTGCTTGTGTAGTATGGCCATATTAATACTATTACTTCTTCCAGTCTTAAGAGCATGAGATATTTTTTCCCTTATCACTTTCAGTTTCCTTCATCAATGTTTTATAGTTTTCAGTATATTGTTTTTCCACCTTGGAAGGAAATGGCAACCCACTCCAGTATTCTTGCCTGGGGAATGCCAAGGACGGAGGAACTTGGTGGGCTACAGTCCACAGGTCAAAGAGTCAGATACGACTGAGCAACTTCACTTTCACTTAAGTTTATTCTTAGAGTCTTTTCTGGATGCATGTATAAATAGGATTTTTTTTTTACTTCCTCTTGCTGATATTTTATTACTAGTTCATAGAAATGCAAAAGATTTATCTAAATTAATCTTGTATCATGGAGCCTTGATGAATTCATTTATTCAGTCTCATAATTTCTGGCTTCTTCATGGCTTCCAGATGGCCACCTTTTTGCTGTGTTCTCACATGCTCTTTTCTCATTGTGTGTGTGTGTGTGTGCGTGCGCGCACATGCATGCACTGAAATTGTAAGAGAAAAGGAGAAAGGAGAGGAGAGGAGAGGAAAAGAGACAGGGAGACATAACACACACACACACACACACACACACACAGAGGAAGCTAGGTCTTTGATGTTTCTTCTTATAAGGACACTAATCCTCTCATGAGGGCCCCACACTTATGATCTTATCTAATCTTACCTAACATTACCTCCTTAAATTCCCATCTCCAAATACCAAAAATTGTGAGTTAATGATTCAAGATATGAATTTTGAAGGGAAATATTCCACCCATAAGATACCAAAAGCCAAAATCTTTTCATCACTTTTTTCTTACTTGTGTGTTAAAACATAGATTTTGACATAAATATTTCAGTTGATGAAATATGACAGGGTATTTTGAAGCTTGAATTATTTTAAATATATTTTTATTTACATATTTTACTTTCTGTATTGACTTCTAAAATAATTTTATTAGAATGAATCATCACTTTGAAAATCAGGATAACTCTTCAGCAGAAAGCTACTTAAATGCTATGCCTGTAGAGATATTGGAGCTCAAAATATATCAATATGGATTTTAAATCTATATGAAAACAGAATATATGGCTTAAGAAAAACGTATTTATTTGGTTGTAGTTGTGGCATGTGGAATCTTTGTTGCATTACACAGGATCTTTTGTTGTGGTACACAGACTCTCTAGTCATGGCATATCGGCTCTGGAGCACATGGGTGCAGTGGCTGTGGCACAAGAGCTCTGCAGCATGTGGGATATGAGTTCCCCCACCAGGGATCAAACCCACATCCCTGCACTGCAAGACAGATTCCCAACCACTGGAGCACCAGGAAAGTCCCATTTGTGTCTTAATCATTTGTTTGCCAGAGTTACAGGGTATCTACATTCCTGTTTGTATTTACTTTGGTGAGTATATATCAAGCATCAGCAGACATGTAGAATATGCCTATAGATGACCTCCATTTTCCCACATATTTAATTTAATATCTGGTTGTTTATTCTCTTTGCTAGAGACTTTACATTTTCAGAGTCATTGTTGCTTGATTATTTTTCTCATCATGGAAAACTGATACATGATTTTTACTTGTTCTTCCTGAAAGTTAATTGATCTATAATACTGATATGGAGATTGACAACTGATCATAGAAATAATGGTCACTGGTCAAAATAAACAAATAACCTAGAAACCCAATTTTAGCAGGAACACCATTTAAAACTTTGTGGATTTTAAAATAGGTCTTAAACTATAAACACATTAATTTAAATTTGAAAACCAGTTTCTTTCCAGAAAATATATAATTTTTCTCTTGAATCACTTTTCAACATTGGAAAACCCCTTGATATAAACCACGCATATATTAAGATTGCTTGGCTTGAAAAGTGGTTAGTTTGGTGCTTTTAAATAGATGCAGTTATTTATAGAAGATGAACTTCCACTTTCCTTGTGTTATGAAAGGAGTCGAAGTGCCATCGAAAACCACTTGATGGCCTTTGATAGGAACCATCATAAGAGCAAAACTGAGGCAAGTTGGCCTGTGACCAGTGTCTGAGCCAGTTTTGCTGCTGTGTTAGGAAATATCTCTTGGAAGCCAGTGATTGTAGATGCAGATGCAGTTCATTGGAAACAGTCCATGGCATACTTTGATCCATGATTTTAAATGGTTGCCAATTTCAAAGTGCCTCCTCTCTTAAAAAAAAAAAAAGAGAGAGAGAGAGAGAGAGATTGGTTGATACTAAAGAGCAAGGCTACAGCTCATCCAAGAGAAGACCAAAGGGATCCACACTGAAAAGCTGCTGATGGGAGAAGATCCCTAAAAGACCGTTAGAACAGCATAATTGTGCTGTGGCACTGATCCATATTCAATCTTATTTTTTTTTAAGATGTCCATTGAAAAATCAGATTCTCAGAATTTCATCTATGGAATGTATGATTACAATTGGACAGAGATGGCCAGATTTCCTAAAATAAATGAATAAATAAAAAATATACCTAAAAATAAATGAATAAATATAAGTGGAGCAGAGGAAGATGAAAAATTGCTGAGTAGACGAGGTCAGTCAGTGCTTATTTGAATTCAGGACTGAATTCTATCTCATATCATTAATGTATATTCTAGGATTAGTGACAACTCATTAAGAAAGGATATCACTCCTTTTATATACAAATGTCATGAATAAATAATACAAAAGCTTACACAGTAAGAAAATGTTTTGTAAATTTTGCTTGTGTGGCTAATAGAGATTGCAGATATGGTAAATGAGAGACTTAGAAAAAATGTTTACTTTTAAGCTACCCACATGGTTTTGCTTCTTTTAATCGATATAGACATATGAGATGGCTGATCCACATTAAGTAGGCCACCTGGAACTGCTGAACAGTTTTCCTTGCTTTTCTTTCCCTTTTCTGAACAAAGTAAACCAATAAAAATGAGCATAAAATCAGAGAAGATAGCTTCATTACCATCGTATCCAAGTTTGAACCCGAGGAAATAGAAATACATTTTTATCTGTGTGTGTTTGCATATACATACAGTTGTCCTTTGGTATCTGTGGGGGATTCTTTCAGGACTCCCAGAGGATACCAAAATCCATGGTTGCTTGAGCCTCTTGCATAAAATGGTGAAATATTTGCATATAATCTAGACACATTCTCCTGTATACTTTAAATCATCTCTAAATGACTTATAATACCTAATACAATGTAAACGCTATGTAAGTATTTGTAAATACAAAGTAAATGCTCTGTAAATATTTGCCAGTGTACTGCAACTGCAAGTTTTGTTTTTTGGAACTTTCTGGAATTTTTAAAAAGTATTTTGATCCACAGTTGATTGGATCCATGATAGTGAAACCTGTAGATAGAGAGAGCCAACTGTATGCAGATATGTGTACATATATAAATATATATATCATTAAATATATATATTTATATTTCCAATGTTGGAAATAAATATAATAAATATTAAGCATTCAATTTGAGTCATAAGTGACAGCAATATGAAGCTCCTTTCAATTCCTAAAAGAGTTTTAAAATATACACTTCATAGCTATATTAACTTTATATAAGGAAGAAGGAAATTAATGGAGAAGAGTTGGCAAAGGAGATGAGGAAAGTGGCAACTGTACAATTTTAATATTTTTCAAAGTATGAAGAGGTAAATGTCACCTCATTTACTAATATCNAATTCCTAAAAGAGTTTTAAAATATACACTTCATAGCTATATTAACTTTATATAAGGAAGAAGGAAATTAATGGAGAAGAGTTGGCAAAGGAGATGAGGAAAGTGGCAACTGTACAATTTTAATATTTTTCAAAGTATGAAGAGGTAAATGTCACCTCATTTACTAATATCTATTTATTCAGAAATATTTATTGAGTACTTAAGATATGCTGTTTACTGGTCTGGGCATTGGTGACAAAACAACAAACAAATGGAGAATTTCCTCATTTTCATGTAGCTTAAATTTTATGAAGATAAATAAATACTGAATATTTTAATGTATGTGAGATAATGATGGAGAAAGATAAGGCAGGAAAAAGGAAACAGATTGCCATTGGAAGGTATGGGAATTGGGAGTGCAAGTTTTGAGAGAGTAAATAGAGAAGTCCTTTCTGAAAAGGTGACATTTGAGAAGCTACTGGAAGTGAGAGAGAAAATCCTAAAGCAACGTGAAAAAAAGCATTATAGGCAAAGAATGCATTATGTACAATGGCCCTGAAGAGTTGGCTAGGTATATTCAAGGGATTTCAAGGAGGCTAGTGACTGGAGTCAAATGAACAATAGAAAGAATGGTAAAAGATCAGGTTAACAGAGGCAGTGGAAGACCAGACTATGTAGGACGCTAAACACAAAAACATAAACTTTGTGTTTTGTTCTGAGTTAAAATGTAATGCATTGGGGCTTCTGTGTAAAATAGCAATATGATATGTATTTCATAGAAGAAACTTAGGCTGTTGTGTGAAGAATGGTAAATTAGATGGGGTAGACTTTGTTCTTTTTTATTTTTCAAGATGGTTTTGCCTATAAAAGACCTTGAAATTCCCAGTGAATTTAAGATTAGATTCTCTGTTGCTGCAAAAAGTTCAGCTGGAATTTATATAGGAATTTAAATAAATTTTTAGATTACTTTCAGCTGTATTGAAATATTTTAAAAAATATTTATTTATTTCCCTGCTCCAGGTCTTAGTGGTAGCATGTGGGCTCTTTTTTTAGTTGTGGCATGTGAACTTCTAGTTGCAGCATGCAGGATCTAATTTCCTGTCCAGGGGTTGAACCTGGACACCCTGCACTGGGAGCACAGAGTCTTGGCTACTGGACCACCAGGGAAGTCCCTTTATTGACATCTTAATAATATTAAATCTCCCAGTCCATGAACATATACTATCTTTATATTTATTTAGGACTTTGTTGTTTGTAGTGGAAAATTCTTGCACTTAAACTTTTTAAAGTATTCTTTAAAAAAAATATGATTATAAATAGATTTAAAAGTTTTTTTCTTTCTGATTGTTCATTGGTATTGTGTACAAATATAACTGATTTGTGTATATTCTTCCTGTATCCCACAGCTTTGTTGAAATTGTTTATTATATCTACTACATTGTGTGTGATCTTCAGTTTTCTATATACATGATCATTCCTTCTATGAAAAGACAGTTTAATTATTAATTTTTGATCTGAATCTTATTTTTCATGTTTTTACTTTATGGCTTTGGCTAGAACTTCCAGTAAAATGTTGAACAGAGGTGGAAAAAGTAGACGCTGTCCTTTTTTCTGATCTTAGGGAGAAATATTTCAGTCTTTCTCCATTGAGTATGATGTTAGTTGTTTTTTATAGATGCCGCTTGTGAAGTTAAAAAAGTACCCTTCTATTCACAATATTTTAAGTGTTTTTTTACAATTTAAATGTGTAGGATCTTCTCAAATGCATTTTTGTGTGTCTTTTGAGATGATTTTTAAATTTGTTCTATTAATACATTACATTGATTTTGCTTTGTATGTTAAACCACTCTTGCATTTCTTGGTTAATCCCAATTGTTCATGGTGTAGTCTTTTTCATATCCTTAATTTGGTTTGCTAGTATTTTCTTGAGGATTTTGCAATTCAAAGGGATATTGGTCTTTGGTTTCCTTTTCCTATGATGGTATCAGGCAATCAGTGGCCCTGTAGAATGAATTAGGCAATATCCTCCTCACCTCTATTTTGTGAAAGAGTTTCCAAAGGCAGTTTTTTTTTTTTTTTCCTTCAAACAGTTGGTAGAATGAACCAGTGAAGTTGTATGGAACTGAACTAAAAAATAAACAATGTGCTTTAGAGTGAAAAATACAGTAAGACATCTTTCTTATTTAAAATGATACATTTTGCTGGGTACAGTAATCTGGGCTGTACCCAGCAAGGATCTCATTCAAATATGAAGGAGAAATCAAGAGCTTTCCAGACAAGCAAAAGCTGAGAGAATTCAGCACCACCANGGAGGGATGGTGTGGGGAGGGAGGGGGAAGGGAGGGGGTCTGGATTGGGAACTCAGGTACCCTTATGGCTGATTTATGTCAATGTATGGCAAAATGAGTACAGTATTGTAAAGCAAAACAAACTAAAAAAAAAAAAATTAAAAAAAAAATAAAATAAAATGATACATTTTAATAAAAATGATAAATTCTGTACAATTATTAACATTTTTACATAATACCTCTAGAATTTGGGGTTGCTTGTCCATTACAGAGATAATGAAGTGGCATGAAATACAATTATTGACTGTAACAGAATATCACCCAATGTCTGGTAAATTTTCTTTTTGCTCTCATTTTAGGGGTATTTCATATATTCTGAGAAGTTGTATACAATTCTAGAGGCTAAAAGAAATGAAATAAATACCAACTCACAAAGCTGACATTAAATATGATTTTGCTAAAAGGTTGATTTGTAACTGAACCCAGGTTCAGCTGCTTGCCACTCAAGTGTCAGTAGAATAGAAAAGTGCTTTAATCAGAAACTGGCAATCTGGGGAGAAGGTGGACTCTTGTGCAAAGACCAATTCCAAAGATTCTGCTCAGCCTTGACAGTTTGTGAAACGAAAAGTAGAAGGAAGACTCTCAGTGAATCATCAAAGCAGGAGGTTGGGTTCTGCATTCTTCTCCACTGTGTGCAGACTGACTGATTCTCCAGATGTTATCTTGTCTGCATGATCTGCCCTGTAGGATTCCTTAGTGGGGCTATTGCAGTCACTAGACAGCTAGTCATTTAAAAAAAATATTTTTTTATTTTTGATTAGTTGATGATTGGTTTGCAATATTGGTTTGATTTCTATCATGCATCAACATGACTTAACCCTAGGTGTACATATGTTCCCTCCGACACAGGAAACTCAAACTGGGGCTCTATAATAATCTAGAGGGCTGGGAATGGGCAGGAGGTAGGAGGAAGATTCAAGAGCTAATCATTTTTAAACTGCTTAATTCTCTATTCTTTCATTTTATCTAGAAAAAGAATCAACAGGTTAGACAACACATGGTATGTATTCAGGAGAGCATAAGTCCAGAGTTAGTTTCAATGGCGTAGTGATCTCATTCCTATAATTAGGCTCTTTTAAGGTTAGATGGAAACAGAAATGGACAAACCAAAAAGTGACTTTTGGATATGCCAATAAGCTATCCAAAAAATACTCAGCATAACATCAATTTATCTGAAATTTCCATTTATCATGCTCTTTAATCTTATACTTGCTAATCATTCAATCAGCAACATCATTCTAGCCAGCCTACATTATTTCTACTTAAACACAAGTCATTCATGCATTTTTGCATAGAAACACATTAATTTGGTAATATACCTCTAAATGACTCAAATAAAAATAGACTTAGAGAATAGCAGTGACTGTTCCTATTCAACTAGCCTCTAAATTCTGTTAGATCTTAATAAATCTGTGAATTAATGAAAAGATATGCTAATAAATCTGTGAAATATTAAAGCCAGACATGCAAATCTTTGTTCCTGGCCCCAAAGTCATAGAAAGACAAATAATAGCTGCAAAGGGCATTAAACCATGTTTAAGAGGAAGCTGCTATTTGAAGTATGCAACAAAAGATTTACACTTACCACTTCATAATTCCTGTTCCAAACCTAATCCAAAGAGGGGAGTAAAAAGTAAATCAAAGGAATTTAAGTTTATTGTTTAATGTAAGTATTACTGTAACCAAAAGGAGGGGTCAGGCTGCTCTCTGATCAAAAGCCAATAAAGAGGCAAGGTTGATGGAAAGGAAAGTTTGCTTTATTTCAAATGCCAGCATGGTTGGCAGGAGAGGGGGGACTCCTTTCCAAAGGCCGACTTCTCCTGCACTAACAATCTGTAGACAAGAGCTTTTATAGATGGAGGGTGGGGAGTTATGGGGTACATGCAGAAGCAGTACCGTCAGCTCTGACAGTCAACTTGAAATTGGTCATGTGGTGGTACGACCAACATCATCTTGATTGCTTAAGGTAGAGTTAATCTCTAGTTCCAGGAGTGGTTTGTTTCTGTATATTTGAGGCCAATTCTCAGAACTGTGGCTACTTTTGTCATGGCTACAGTCTGGTCATCATGTAGTTAACTTCTTCCACCTGCTGAAGGTTTCAGTATCTATAAGACAGGTCAGGATATGGCTCAGAATATTATCTATAGTCCTTGAGAAGGAACTAAAGGTCTTTGACTATGCTTACTGACTAAACTATTATTTGGTCTCCTTTGTTTTCCTTTGTTTCTGCATTTTCGCTTTTCTCTGATTAAACCTATTCTTTGGCTACAGTTTTTCCACAAACAAAACGTAGGCTGAGGATACGGTGGAGGGGTGGGTGGGCAAGAACCATAGTGTCTTGCTCTCCTTCATAACACACTCAATTTTTAATTCTACCATCTATCTTTTTCTTTTCCTAACCTCTAATATAGAGGAGTAGATATAAATGTATGATGTTTTCCCTAAACCTTCCCTTTGTACCTAGCTCCATTCTGTGTTCACACACTATGCCATAATGGCTAGAATAAACCACTTTGACTTGGTTGAACCAACCCTTAGCAAAAGTTGTAAACCAGGAGGTTTATTTTCATTGTCTTGTCAACTTGCTTTCTATCCTTAACTTCTCATTCAATTCTTAATTTCTTTGTCATCATGTCACCTGATTGTACCTTAAAGCCAACCAATAAAAGTTTCTGCCAATATCTGTTTGCTGTAGATAAAGCTGGAAATTTTAAACATTTTTGCTGTCTTATAGATATAAGGGCCTCCACCTCAAATTAGATTAAAAATTATATGTCAGTTTCTGTGTTAAGATGTTATTTGTGATAGAAACTGAGACATATTTGCAGTTTATCAAAGAAAACACCTTTCACCAGAGGTTCTTATTTAGGGTTCACAGATCTTTTCAGAATGTTCATAAACTTGGGTGGTGGGAACAAATAACATCTCCATTTTCTCTGCAAAGGCACTGAGAAAAAGCATTTTCTTCTATTGTAAAAATTGACAACAGTCTAACATATTATTAGGATTGGGATTGCCTCAGTGACAGAAAGATGGATATTGTTCATGTTCATTGTAGTTTTTGCAGATAAATGCCACTGATGTTCAACACTTATTAAAAATTCTGATACAGTAAGCCCCTACAATATGAATCTTCAAGTCGCGAACTTTCAGATATGAATGTATGTTCGTATGCTCAGCTATGTGTTAGTTCACATGCCTGGCATACATTGTTATGTACATGCATGCTCTAAAATTGGTTGGGATTTTGTGTACTTTATTATACAGCATGATTACTGTGCAAAGAAGGAGCATGCTAATGAAGACATGATGGAACTGGTGGCCCAGAGAAAGGACGAAGAGAGAGAAGAGGAAGAAGTAACTGAAGAACAAAAGAGAATCACGACAGGAAATTGCAAGGGGTTTTCCTTTATTTGAGGAGGCACTGTTAATTTTTGAGGCACAGGACCCAAATGTAGAATGGTTAATAAGGGTTGCAGCAGCCATTCAAAATGCAGTCCAGTACTATCATATCATCTATGATGAGCAAAAATGAGCTACTGCCCAGTTATCAATTGCTTTTTTAAGAGGGTAGATAGAATTCATTCCAGCAAAGGACCAGAACCTATGCCATGAACATGAGGTACCAGTGAAATTGCAGCTTGGTTTTGTCTCCTATTGCTGACCATCTATTAGCTCTACCATCTCCCATCTCCTCTCAGGCCTCCATTCAGAAACGCTTCTTGCCTGTTCAATTGATGCCAGCCACTGTATGCCAGCTATTATATTATCAGTTANGGGTAGATAGAATTCATTCCAGCAAAGGACCAGAACCTATGCCATGAACATGAGGTACCAGTGAAATTGCAGCTTGGTTTTGTCTCCTATTGCTGACCATCTATTAGCTCTACCATCTCCCATCTCCTCTCAGGCCTCCATTCAGAAACGCTTCTTGCCTGTTCAATTGATGCCAGCCACTGTATGCCAGCTATTATATTATCAGTTAAGTTCAGTCACTCAGTCATGTCCAACTCTTTGTGACCCCATGGACTGCAGCACGCCAGGCTTCCCTGTCCATCACCAACTCCCGGAACTTGCTCAAACCCAAGCCCATCAAGTCGGTGATGCCATCCAATCATTTCATCCTCTGTCATCCCGTTCTCCTCCAGGCTTCACTCTTTCCCAGAGTCAGGGTCTTTTCCAGTGAGTCAGTTCTTCGCATCAGGTGGCCAAAGTATTGGAGTTTCAGCTTCAGCATCAATCCTCCCAGTGAATATTCAGAACTTACTTCCTTTAGGATTGACTGGTTGGATCTCCTTGCAGTCCAAGGAACTCTCACGAGTCTTCTCCAATGCCACAGTTCAAAAGCATCAATTCTTTGCTGCCCAGCTTTCTTTATAGTCCAACCCTGACATCCATACGTGACTACGGGAAAAACCATAGCTTTGACTAGATGGACCTTTGTTGGCAAAACAATGTCTCCGCTTTTTAGTATGCTGTCTAGGTTGGTCATAGCGTTTCTTCCAAGGAGCAAGTGTCTTTTAATTTCATGGCAGCAGTCACCATCTGCCATGATTTTGGAGCCCAAGAAAATAAAGTCTCCCACTGTTTCCATTGTTTCCCCATTTATTTGCCATGAAGTGATGGGACCGGATGCCGTGATCTTAGTTTTCCTCGATGTTGAATTTTAAGCCAACTGTTTCACCCTCTTCTTTCACCTTCGTCAGAGGGGCTCTTTAGTTCCTCTTCCCTTTCTGCCTTAAGGGTGGCCTCATCTGCATCTCTGCTGCTACTGCTGCTAAGTCGCTTCAGTCATGTCTGACTCTGTGCGACCCCAGAGATGGCAGTCCAGCAGGCTCCCCCGTTCCTGGGATTCTCCAGGCAAGAACACTGGAGTGGGTTGCCATTTCCTTCTCCAGTGCATGAAAGTGAAAAGTGAAAATGAAGTCCCTCAGTCATGTCTGACTCTCAGTGACTCCATGGACTGCAGCCTACCAGGCTCCTCCATCCATGGGATTTTCCAGGCAAGAGTACTGGAGTGGGTTGCCATTGACTTCTCCAAGGTTATTGATATCTCTCCCGGCAATCTTGATTCCAGCTTGTGCTTCATCCAGCCAGGCATTTTGCAAGATGCACTCTGCACCCTTTCCCAATTTGGAACCAGTCCATTGTTCCAGTCCAGTTCTAACTGTTACTGCTTGACCTGCATACAGATTTCTCAGGAGGCAGGTCAGGTGGTCTGGTATTCCCATCTCTTTCACAATTTTCCAGTTTGTTGTGATCCACACAGTCAAAGGATACAGTTATGCGATACTACTCTACCCTCCAAGGTACTGTAAAATTAAGAGTTTATTTTTTATGCATTGTGTGAAAAGTATTATAAGCCTATTACAGTACAGAACTATATAGCTTGATTGCGTTAGTAGGGTATCTAGGCTAGTGTTGTTGTCCTTATGAACAAGATGGACTTAGGAAATCACCCTTGGATTGGAACTCGCTCTCGTATGTAGGGGACTTACTTTAGTAGATTCATTGTTATATGTTTTCAAGCAAGTTAATTGCTACATATGTATATCATTATATCACAAGGTTTAGCGTGTTGATAAGTATGTCAATAATTACCTTGCATTGCCATTCCACGTATTTTCTTTTATGCATTTATATATTAGTCATGCCCTCTCTCTGACACTCATACACAAGCATGGGCACATGCACTCAAACAAATGCACTCTCGGGAAGAAGTCCAACACTGGCACAATGACTCCTCTCTGGTCCCCAGGAAAGCTTCCTGTGGTCGTTCGGGGACCTTCTGTGTCCTGCAGCCCGCTCCCAGCCTGCCTGGCCTCAGGGCTGCACAGCCGGGCCTTTTAGTCCAAGGCTGGTTAGCAAATACCTCCGAGAGAAAGTCCCTCCAGCACCGACCCCAGGCAGCTCCTGATCGAGGCTTTCAGGAAGCCTGGGGTGCCAAGAGAGCTACCTGAGGGTCAGCCGAGGTGGGCCAGTGGCTCACCATAGGTGTGTCATGGCTGTTTCCCCGACTTGGATCTTGGCTTCTCCAGGATAACCACCCAGCAAGTGCCTGGTGGGGGACACAGTGCATCTTGGACATTTACAGGGTTTTGTCCCCAGCTGCAGGCCAGGTCTTGTGGGTGGGGTTTCCAGGCGCAGAGCTGCAATGTTCGCGTGGGGCCCCTCCCCCACGCTCCAGGCCTGCAGCCGTGCGCCACGCCATGCCACGTAACGTGCGTAACCTACGTAACACCATACGTAACTGAAGGGCTTTTGTTTCCCAGAAGCTGCGCCGGGACCCTGCTGGCAGGTGAGGCGCCAAAAGCCGGATCCTGCCGTCCACAGGGACCTCAACTCCAGGGTCTCCCAGCCTTACAGTGGCTCAAAGGTACTTAAATGTTTCTTTTGTTACTTTTGCCACCCTCCTCTTCGGGTCCGCTGGTGCCCTGCTCCTGGGAAAGCTTGGGCGAGGAGTAGAAGCCAGTTCTAGTTGACTGCGCCTGAGGCTAGCCGTGGGGCTTGGAGTTTGGGACGGGGTGGGTTTTAGCATCTCCTCAAGTCACCATTTGTTTACGATGGCAGTCGGGTTTTCCAAACTCCATATCTGAAATGGTATTTAGAAACCAGGAGCAAAGACGTGAACGCAAAACTTCCTCCCAAATTGGTGCGCAGCGTCTCTTAAGATAGCAGTTTCAGGAGAGCTGAGCTCGTGGTAGGTAGCTTGTGGTGGTTGGACAAGTTTTTCTCTTAGGCGTGCCAGTGGAATGGCTGTCTTAGAAAGCTTCCTGGGCGAGGTCTTCCCCCAGACGCGTTGGGACCTCCCTGGCCCTGTGCGCTGGCCCGGCAACCATAGCACAGAGGGTAGCCACCTCCCTGTGCATGTGCAAATGGCGAAGGCAGCCAACCCAGGGACAGCCCAGATAATAAAGCCCACAGAGAGAGAAGAGAAGAGTTCCAGTGGAAATCCCTGTGCTTGCTGGGTACCCCATGTGGTCCCAGATAAAATAATTAGGGGCAGGCGTGTCAGCAGATAAGTTGCTCCCTGCTTAGAAAATCACTGCTCACGGATGTTGTTAAAAAGGAAAGTTGCCTTTAGTCACAAAACCAGCAATCTGGGGAGGTGGTGGGCACATCCTCCCCCCAAAAGTCACCTCTGAAGCTTCTGCTCACCATGGAAGTTTTTAAAGAGAAACAGGGAAGTAATCACAGTCCATCACTGGAATAGGGGATCAGAGTTGTCACCACCTGTCTCTGCAGGCTTGTTAGCTCCTTGTGATGTTCTAGACGTTATCTGGTTCATAGAGTTTAGTCACATAATTTGTTCAGGTTACTGAAGGGGAAGCTAGGGAAGAGATCTGGTCATCTGTTCATTTCTTCTACTTTACGGAAAGAACCAACAAGTTAGACAAGGTATTGGGTGATTTCATGCTCAGTCGTGCCCAACTTTTTGTGATCCCATGGACTGTAGCTTGCCAGGCTCATTTTTCCAATAGATCTTCCACGTAAGAATATTGGGGTGGGTTGCCATTTCCTTCTCCAGGGGATCTTCCCCACCCAGAAATCCAACCCATGTCTCTTTTGTCTCCTTCACTGACGTGTGGATTCTTTGTTAATGCCGTCACCTGGGACCCTCTTTTTCGTGATTAATGCAAAGATGGGCTTGGGCATTAGATGAGTAGATCATTGGGGTGCCTGGTTTAAAATGTAGTTAAAATATATCTTTGCTCAAGTAATAAAAAAGGGAGCTTCCTGCCAAGGGCAATTTCCTGCAAAGAGCTGCTAACATTACTATAGTATTGAAGAGTTTGAGTGGATTGGCTGGGCTTAAAAACCACCACTCTCAACAAGTGTTTTTACTTTTTTTTTTTTTTTTGATTTTGATTTTTTAGTTTGTTTTGCTTTACAATACTGTACTCATTTTGCCATACATTGACATGAATCAGCCATAAGTGTACCTGAGTTCCCAGTCCGGACCCCCCCCTTCCCCCTCCCTCCCCACACCATCCCTCCAGATCATCCCTGCCCATCAGTCCCAAGCCTTCTGCATCAAACCTAGACCGGCAATCCGTTTCCCTTATGATATCATACATGTTACAATGCCATATTCCCAAATC
>SJYA01003347.1:303100-317073 GCA_006410615.1 Neotragus moschatus | reverse complement strand
GCATTTGCTCACAAACCTTAGTGTTGGCTCTATAATAAACAGATCCTGTTTTCATCTTAATATGTTAACTCATTAAATTGCCTTACACAAAGTTTCTTAGAAGTTTTACTTCTATATAAACCAAAAATCTGTCTCTGTGATCTTACCTATAGTTTAAAGAGAGAATTAACTTTATAACTTAGTAATTATCCAGATAATTCTATCCACTTCTAGCTTTGGAAAATTTGGTTGTGCCATATATTTCCAATTACGAATAGAATCAAACTTGATGATTTAATTGCAATAATCCCAGGAAGTTAAAAATACACAGTGAATTTTCTTGATCTTCAGTGCACTGTGCACCCCTCTTCCAATAAGTATGCTGGTTTAAATTTCTCATTTTGTGATGTTTTGTTATAACAGTAATAGAAAACTACTACAGCAAATCCCAGAGACTAGGCCTAAAAAGACCTTGCCGCTTCTTAAGTCACCCTCTTCAAGTTCTAAGGTACTATAAAAACAAATACAGCACCATTTATTAATGAGACTGCCTTTCTCTCATTGTTATTCCTGCCTCCTTAGTTGCAGAATAATTGACTGTAAGCATGTGGGTCTATTTTTAGGCTGTCTGTTATTTTCCATTGATCTGTGTGTCTGTTTTTGTGCCAGTGCCATACTATTTTGATTAATACTGGTTCAGTTCAGTCACTCAGTCATGTCTGACTCTGTGACCCCATGAATTGTAGCACGCCAGGGCTCCCTGTCCACCAACAACTCCCGGAGTTCATTCAAACTCACATCCATCGAGTCAGAGATGCCATGCAGCCATCTCATCCTCGGTCCTCCCCTTCTCCTCCTGCCCCTAATCCCTCCCGGCATCAGAGTCTTTTCCAGTGAGTCAGTTCTTCGCATGAGGTGGCCAAAGTACTGGAGTTTCAGCTTTAGCATCATTCCTTCCAAAGAACACCCAGGACTGATCTTCAGAATGGACTGGTTGGATCTCCTTGCAGTCCAAGGGACTCTGAAGAGTCTTCTCCAACACCACAGTTCAAAAGCATCAATTCTTCAGTGCTCAGCTTTCTTCACAGTTCAGCTCTCACATCCATACATGACTACTGGAGAAACCATAGCCTTGACTAGACGGACCTTTGTTGGCAAAGTAATATCTCTGCTTTTGAATATGCTATCTAGATTGGTCATAACTTTTCTTCCAAGGAGTAAGCGTCTTTTAATTTCATGGCTGCAGTCACCATCTGCAGTGATTTTGGAGCCCAGAAAAATAAAGTCTGACACTNCACAGTTCAAAAGCATCAATTCTTCAGTGCTCAGCTTTCTTTATAGTCCAACTCTCACATTTGGGGAAGGCTTATTCATCAAAGGTCTGTGATAATTTCAGAAATGTGAAATATACTTTAAGCTACCTTAGAGAAGTCATATATGGTACAGATAGAGAGGGTAAAGCACACATACCCAACACAAAATAGATTCATGTGTACACACGCACATACACACGTACCAGGCTTACAAATATCCAGAATGATAGNATTTGGGGAAGGCTTATTCATCAAAGGTCTGTGATAATTTCAGAAGTGTGAAATATACTTTAAGCTACCTTAGAGAAGTCATATATGGTACAGATAGAGAGGGTAAAGCACACATACCCAACACAAAATAGATTCATGTGTACACACGCACATACACACGTACCAGGCTTACAAATATCCAGAATGATAGATCTATCTTATTTAAGTCAACGAGAGGAAATATTTTCATCTATTAAATTCTATGTGAATATGTATGTTATAGTTTCAGAGTAGTTGCTACCCTTTGTCTTACAGAAAAAGAGCTTTTTCAAATTATTGTCAGTGTTTAAAACAATTAGAAAGGATACATGGAACCAAGGTGCTATCCCACTTTCCATTTAAAAGAAACTTACTAGGTATTTATCTACCTAAATTTTGCTAAGTCTTTGATTTAGGACAAAGTGTCAGTAGTGATGGCATTTTGAGGGGCAGCCCAGCCTCCAAGGCTCCTCTGAGAAATGCCCCTTCCTAACCATGCTCATAAGGATGGGCCCTGGCAGCCATGCTTATATTCCATGACATCACATCTGAAACTACAGTTGTTTAGTTGATGTTGTTGTTATTCTGTTGCTAGATTGTGTCTGACTCTTTGCAATCCCATGGACTGCAGCATGCCAAGGCTCCTCTGTCCACTCTCTCCCAGAGTTTGCTCGAATTCATGTCTGTTGAGTCAGTGATGCTGTCTAAACATCTCATCTTACTTACCTAATGTATACTGTCCTAGAAATCCATACACACATACACACACACACACACACACACACACACACACACACACACACTCTGAGAAAACTCCTTACTAGGTATCACTACTCATTTTGCCTTGGAATCCTTATATCCTTTGAAAAAATTTTCCTTTATTCTTTTAAGCTATTTACAGTGGCTTTTTATGACTTGTAATAAAAATACTTGATCTAGATAGACAACATACAGAGAAAAGTGAGATACTGGTGGGCAGATGCTCTAGTGTGCTGACGACATGCAACAATGGAAACCCTTTATGCCAAAGAGAAAATTTATATCTCTGATCCTCTAGGCCTTCAGGGGTGAAACTCCTAAAACATAATTCTCCCTCTTCTTCCCATTTCCCCAACACTCAAGACTATTCTCTCCACTATCTCCTTTGAATCCAAACATAATGTCATTCTGTTCTCCATTCAGAATGATGTCAGCCACCACAAAACACCCGGACATCCCAGGTCACCCTCTTCTCCTTCACTGTAAGGTCAAGTGAATCTTCTCCTATTCCAGTGGCTCCCAAACTTTACTGCATATCAGAATCAACTGGAGGGTCTTTTAAGACACAGATTGCTGGGCCTGAATTAGCTTCTGATTCAGTAGGCATAGAGTTAGGCCTAAGAATTGGAATTTCTAATAAGTTCCCAGGTGATGTGGATGCTTGTGGTCCCAGTGGAAAATTACTGCTTTTTTTCCTCTCATCCTCCCTAAGTCTTAAAACTCATCTATTGTGCCCCCTGTGTTCAGAGTCTGTTGCAGCAAAAATGCCTTATAGTTTCAGCCTCTCTTCACCCTTTTGTTCTAAGGCAAACTCAGCTCTTCCCTAAGGTCAGATTTTCCCTGTAATCTCTCAAGTGGTGGCTGCTTTTGCTCCCAGAGCCCTGCGCCCACTGATCTGGAGGTGGGGTAGATGTCCTCCTAGTTCTTCATTGGCTCTCTCAGGTGTTCCTCTCCTCTTTCTAAACACAACCAACCATGAATCTTATGCCATCCGATGATATTAACCCTGCCCTTCATTGTTACTGACATTTATGGGCTGCTGGGTTATTTTTCATGATTTCTTGGTGATAAAAAGCACCTGCTTCATTCTCTCCAATAACACTCCTGTCTTACTTGTGGCAGATTTCAATAGATGCATCAGTGCTTCTTCTAACTCTTGATCTACCAGTTCCTTGACCTCTTCTCTTCCTGTGATCTTGTCCCCTACTCTACTAAGGTCATGCCTAGACTCCTTCACAACCTCAATATCAAATATCCTGCTCTATCACTGCTGCATCCAGTCTTTTCAGACCTTTCTCTTTAGTATTAGGACCCCCCAAAGACCTCTGATCTTTCTGATCCTACTCTTTTTTAGTTGACTTCACATCCTTCCAGATTAAATTTTATCATTATAATCACCCCCCTATAAACATCCGCCACTCTCTTGCTCCTCTCATTGCCTCACTCATCTGGCAGATTCATAATCCTGATTCTCTCAGCCTCCTCCATGTCTGCAACTCTGAAGCTAAAACTGGTAAAAAAACAGATGCCACATTGACTAGAAGTTAGAAGTAGACCCTTGATTTTGCAAGGCAATCATACTAGAAGTTTTTCAAAAGATTCATTTCTCTACTCTCTTGATGAGGATTTAAAATATTTTTCTTTCTTTCCAAGCCCTAATATCTGCTTCCTCTCTAAGAAAATTAGAGCATTTGCAAGAGAGTTTACAGAGATTTTCACCATCACTTCAATCCATTTGCCATCTGCCCCTACATACTCTGACATCCTGCCTGTTACCATAGGTGGAATATCCATGCTCTTGTCTCAAGTCAGGCCTCCCATGGTGCCCTAGAATTCATCTCCTCTCACTGTATTGCCTCCCAAAGCTCTCCCTGTCTGTTTTATGCCATCCATGAGAGTTGGACCATAAAGAAGGCTGAGTGCTGAAGAACTGATGCTTTTGAATTGTGGTGCTAGTGAGGACTCTTGAGAGTCTCTTGGACTGTAAGGAGATCAAACCAGTCAGTCCTAAAGGAAAGCCCTGAACATTCATTGGAAGGACTGATGCTGTATTTGAAGCTCCAATATTTAGGCCAACTGATGCAAAGAGCTGTCTCATTGGAAAAGACCCTGATTCTGGGAAATATTGAGGGCAAGAGGAGAAGGGAGTGACAGAGGATGAGATGGTTGGATGGCATCATAGACTCAATGGACATGAGTTTGAGCAAACTCTGGGAGATGGTGAAGGACAGGAATGCCTGGCATGGGGCAGTCCATGGGATCTCAAAGAGTTAGACGTGACTTAATGACTGAACAACAACAATCTTTCCCACTGTATCATCAAACAATAGTGATGTTACTTTTCCCAAGCTAAAAGCTTTCTTTTGATCCCTCTTTTTTCTGTCAGCTTCTTGCCCCATTCTGTTGCCTCTGTAACAAAACTACTTGAAAAATTTACCTACTTATGTTTCCAACTTATGTCTTCCCATTTCCTCTTTAACCCACTGCGGTTGGTCTTTTTGCCTCCACTGTTCCACCAAATGTGCTCCCTGAAGCTCACCCAGGTTGCCATGTTCCATGACCAAATCTCTGCTTGGATGTTAGTCATTCAGTAGCATTTGAATCCCCCATCTTCCTCAATATACATTCTTCACTTCTATTCCAGCGTATCAGGCTTTCTTGGATTTCCTCCTGCCATCCTGAAACATATTATCAGAGTATGTCTGTTTCTTTCTTTTTGTATTATAGGACTGCGTCTTATTGTCTTTACAAATATTCCAATATTGCCTTTTATATTTTAGTTAACTTTATTTGTTGATCTTTCTTCAACATTTGGTTGTATCGATAGTTTGCCATGAAAAAATACCTTTCTTCACTCTTCCCAGATTTGAGTCAAAAGACGGTTCCAGGAAACCCATCTGAAAGGAGAGGCAAATTAGGGTCAGGTTAAAAGGGATACAATTTTTATCTCAGTACTGTAAGTTTCCAAAAATATCCACAATATAGTTTTCTAAAATTCAGGAAGTAAGTTGTGATCTTTCATAGTATATGGAAGTTTGAAAATGCCCATTCTGGGTGAAAGATTTGTTGAACCAGACTAAAAAGCTTTTTTTAGTTAGACTCATAAAGTTTCCACTGTGAGTTGGTTTCTACCCTTTAATTCCCAGTGGACAGCTAACAATTAATACATACGCTGAATCTAGGGTTTAGTATCACAGTTATGTTTTACCTCATCAATTGCAGATGTTGATAATATGTGAAAAATACGTTTAGCTATTTTTCTAAAAAAACTCCTTTAAAAAAGTCACTGCTGTATCTTTTAACTTTCTTATTAGCCTATTCAATTTTATTTATTTATTTTTTACATATCATAAGATTTTATTTATAGGAAGTTCAAAGACAGGCAAGACTTACTGCTAGCAACGGTAATAAAACTCAGGAGAGAGGTTATACAGCATAATCTCATCTGCCTTGACTGATACACTACCAAAAACTGATATACTACCTTCTGTCTGAAGCTTTACCTGGTATTCTCCTGCAATTCCAAGGAATATTGCTCGAGTTTGTGGTAGAATTTATATCATCCTGCTTTGCTTAGTAATTAGCAATGCATAATTTACATCTGGACTTTTTGTATAGTTTTGTACTTTATTTATTTATTTTTGGACATAATTTACCTCTTTCAGAAATACTCTTCCCCCAGGAACAATTACCTCATAAATTTATCCTCTAAAACACTATTTTAAGGAGATCTTCAAGTAACTATTTTATTTATGTTCTGTGTTCTCATGGTGCTTTGTAACATATTATAATATTTATATTAATATTTTTTCTCACTGCGTTGGGATATTGCATTTCATAGCAATGAAATATTTAGGTCAGTATCTTTTCCTTATACTTGAATCCCATGCCTGGCATGTAATAGTTGCACAATTAATACTTATTTGTAAAGTTTTTACTTTTACAGTTAACCTTAGCAGGTCATTATTCCACTGAATTTTTTCCTCCATGTAAAATATTTAAATGCTATTTACCACCCCCCTTACTTAAGTTGGCTGAACACTGTAATCTTATTTTGTTCATAGATAAGTGAACACTGCAGCTTCTCACTATTAAAATTATTATCAAACGCTTTAGTACTTACTAGTTAAAACAAGTCACTTGCTGATAATTTCATGCTTAATCAATTAAATTCTAATAGGGAAAGTAATATGTGATTTAGATCAAAATAGAATGACTGCAATTTGACTGCCTCTATCTCTTTCATCATATTATTTGCAAAAGAAAAGACATTTGGAGAGAGTACTGACTGGGTAGTACCTTTCCCCCTTCTCTAAGCTTTAGAGAAATTCTCATCCTATTGTTACACTTTGAAGATCACATTAGTCAGTGCAAGAAAGCATCATCTTTAAATGCTAAAACATCACTAGAGGCGAAAGACGTGCTCAGCTAAAGAGTGATTGGAATTTATGTGAAATTTATGTGTTTTCTTATACCAAACAATTAGAGGAGAAATATTAGAAAAGATAGAAAATAATATACTTTAATTACGGGAAGCACAAATCTTTGGAATTTTCATTCTTTTTCATAATCTCTCTCTATATGAACGCTGACGGAGAAAGCCTGGCAGCTCACTATCTTGTTTTGTAGTGGCATTTAAAACAGAA
The DNA here is from genome assembly GCA_006410615.1 of Neotragus moschatus. Taxonomy (NCBI): domain Eukaryota; kingdom Metazoa; phylum Chordata; class Mammalia; order Artiodactyla; family Bovidae; genus Neotragus; species Neotragus moschatus. The sequence continues at coordinate 310,127 of SJYA01003347.1, read as the reverse complement.
AGCAAGAATTGGCAACAAATTGTGGGCAATGGATCTCCTTATTATTCTCTCTTAGTAGCTCATCAATGAAGTTGAGTGTCTTACTCTACCATGTTCAAAGAAACTCCTGTCTCAGGGCACTGGCTGGTTCTTTGAAATCTTTGCCCTGTCTTCTCCCCACCCCCCGCACCCCTTCCTTCTACACTCCCTTCTTCTTGTGGAGTTATAGCCCAAAGTTAGATGATGTGGGATAGGAATACTAATGAGAACGCCTTTCAAGAGTTTATGCATATTCCCACTATGGTTCAGCTTAGGAAAGAACTGTCCAGAAAGCTGACTTACAGAGGCAGGTCTAACCACTCAGTGCCAGAATTTATTTATAACTTTAAAAACAAAAAAACAGGGAATATTTTCAGATTGGCTTTGCTTATTGACAACAACTGACTGAGGTAGCATGTCAGTTATCAAGGACTGTTTTAAAATCTTTAATATGAGAAAAGGACAAAGTCATTAGGAAATCTTATCCAGTCCCTCGGTTCAATGCACTACTTGTATCATCACTTTGGTTTAGCTGCTGTGGACTATTTCAGCTGTAATTGCTGAATTTTTTTCAAAGTTAAAAAAATATCTATTAATTCCTACTGTCAAAACATAAAAAGACAAAATGCCCTTTAGGAATCAACTCAAGTTTCTCCTTACTGAAAGGCTCGTCTTGTAATTATAAAATGCCTTTTTTTATATCAAAATAAAAAGTTTTATTTATCTTTGATGATTAAGTTTTAACAGTTGTCACACTATCCTCTCTTGGGCCATATACTCAGTTCATATTTATCTGATGATCTTTGCCTTCAGGTATTTTTAGTGGCTCTCACCATAGAAATCTACTTTTGGTGAAAATAGGCTTACCAGCAGTTAAGAAGGAAACCCTTTCTCCTGCACGAGAACCATACATTTCTGACATCAAATTTGGAAGAATTCATGTTGCTTAATCATGTTATTTCAGTCAATATAAAAATAGCTAATATTTTCTTATTAGTATATCAATTTCAGTCCTCATGGTACATTTTTTAGTATTTAAAACAAATGCTGCTTTTTTAATATTGTCAGCATTTATAAGAACCTGCCTGCCAATGTAGAACCCACCTGCCAATGAGTTCGATCCCTGCGTCGGGATGATGCCCTGGAGGAGGGCATGGCAACTCACTCCAGTATTCTTCCCTGGAGAATCCCAGGGATGGAGGAGCTGGGGGGCTACAGTCCATAGGATTGCAAAGAGTTGGACATGGCTGAAGTGACTTAGCACACACACACGCACATTTATCTATATCCCTATTGTGTGCCAAGAATCTAAAAGTGAGCAGGACACGAAGATTAAGTGTTTCTTTGATCCACACACCCAAACGACTTTTTGTGTAGTCACGTTTCTCAAACTGACATTCCCCTGGGCCAGAGGGTATGACACTGAGATAAGTGACATCATGAAAATTTTCAACATTCTGAACACCTCAGTACAGGATTTTTGAAAAGAAGGGTAGTTACTCGTGGTCCCAAAGACTGCAGTGTCTTTCAAACGGCAATGTCACAAAACAGTAAGATGTCAAACGTTTTTGACTAAAATGACCCCCCCCAGTAAGAAATACATTTCACTTTATGTGGAGAACACGCACACCCACATACACGCAAAATTGAAACAAAATTTTTGTGAAACAATACTTCACCTGTATGCCCTGTGATGCATTTTTGATATTTTCTTTTCTATTTTCTAAAATGCTTATTAAACTCACCAGATTGATTCTCTGACCCTTTACAAGGTTGTTAATCAGATGGAAAAATACTTCATTAANGCACACCCACATACACGCAAAATTGAAACAAAATTTTTGTGAAACAATACTTCACCTGTATGCCCTGTGATGCATTTTTGATATTTTCTTTTCTATTTTCTAAAATGCTTATTAAACTCACCAGATTGATTCTCTGACCCTTTACAAGGTTGTTAATCAGATGGAAAAATACTTCATTAATTGAGAGAATGAAAAGATTTTAAAAGTATATACAAATATAATACTTTAAAATATCACCGTTTCTATAAATATATTTGCATGTGCAAAATGTACTTCTCACCATAAGTCACTGTGAACAAAGTTTGCAAGTTGCTGCCTTAAAGAGTAAGAGGTTGGAACAGGCAGGTGGGTGAATAGAATCGACAGCCTTGTGGGGGAAGTAGGGTGTGATGTCAGCAAGATTTATTTTCATTTTTTTAAAATTTCTCAACTTTTAGGTAAACCTCTAAGATTGCTTTCTTTCCTTCCTTCACCTAATATGTTTTTCTTTAAGAGTTACATACCAAGTTATATAGATATGCAGAACTATGTAAAGCATTAAAAAAATTTATTGGAGTATAGTTGCTTTACAATGTTGTGTTAGTTTCTACTGTACAGCAAAGTGGATCAGCTATGAAAGTGAAAGTGTTAGTCTTCCAGTCCTGTCCGAATCTTTGTGACCCCATGGACTGCAGACCACCAGGCTACTCTGTCCATGGAATTTTCCAGGCAAGAATACTAGAGTGGGTTGCCATTCCCTTCTCTAGGAAATCTTCCTGACCCAGGGATCAAACCTGGGTATCCTGCATTGCAGACAGATTCTTTACCACCTGAGCCACCAGGAAATCAGCTATCAGTTCAGTTCAGTTCAGTCGCTCAGTCACGTCCGACTCTTTGCGACCCTATGAATCGCAGCATGCCAGGCCTCCCTGTCCATCACCAACTCCCGGAGTTCACTCAGACTCACGTCCATCGAGTCAGGAAATCAGCTATACATATATGTTTATTACTCTTTTTTGGATTTCCTTCCTATTTAGGTCACTACAGAGCACTGAGTAGAGTCCATATGCTATACAGTAGGTTCTCATTAGTTATCTGTTTTATACACAGTATCAGTAGTGTATATATGTCAATCCCAATTTCCCAAGTCATTCCACCCAGCCTCTCCTTTTCCTCTCAGTATCCATACGTTTGTTCTCTATATCTATCTCTATTTCTGCTTTGTATCATTAATACCAGCTTTCAGATTCCATATATATGATATATATTCCAAATACATGATATTTGTTTTTCTCTTTCTGACTTACTTCATTCTGTATGACAGTCTCTAGGTCCATACTGTTGTATTGATTATGAAGATAGAGTTAGTTTCTTGATCTTAAACAAAATGAATAACCTTCTGACCTAATTTTGTGTACTTCATCTTTAAAGAATTTGAGAATTTTTTCACCAGCTCTTTGGATACTTCAGCCATTATGAACAAGGGTTAATACATGTGCTCAGTCATGTCTGACCTCATGGACTATAGCCTGCTAGACTCTTCTGTCCACGTGATTTTCCAGGCAAGACTACTTGAGTGGGTTGCCATTTCCTTCTCCAGGGGTTAATATTAGTACATATACGTTGTAAAATAGATCCTCTCTCATTGTTCCTGTATTAAAGATCCCCAGGGCTACATTCATGATAGCTAAAGATATAAATTTAAAAAGCTTTCAGAACAAAATGGTGGGGGAGTAGGTGGATGTGGAGTACATTTCTCTCCATGGATACATCAGGAATACACCTTCAGACACAGAAGTGCATGCAGAACACCAGCTGAGATAGGACNCCAGTCTGTGTTCGATACAGGATACAGGATGCTTGGGGCTGGTGCATGGGGATGATCCAGAGAGACGATATGGGGTGGGAGGTGAGAGAAGGGTTCTGGATTGGGAACTCATGTACACCCATGGCGGATTTATGTCAATGTATGGCAAAACCAATACAGTATTGTAAAGCAAAATAAAGTACAAACAAAAATTTAAAAAAAAACACAAATGATTGGAAAATTGTTAAAATGAAATAAAGTCTGAAGAAATTATAAAAAAAAATCAGCACAGTGAGACATAAAGAAGAAAAATATGAAAGGTAGTTTAGGAAAAACTTAGAAGAGTGGTAAGTTATGACTTGACATATTAAATCAAGAGTATCAGAAGGGGAAAAAAGAGTGCCAAGGAAACATCAAGAGAAGATGGCAGAGAATTTCCCAAAATGTATCAATAACACCAATCTAAAGAGCCAGAAAAGGACAGTTTAGGAGAAGAATAAAATAAATCTGTATCACATTAAAAGTACAAAATACAAAAAAAGATAGCATCTTAAAAATAGCCAGAGAGAATATAGATAACCTATAAAAAGTGACAAGTATGCTAACTTCTCAAGAGCAGTAAGTGAAGCCAGAAGGACATGAAATAATATCTTTATCAAAATGAAAGACAATAACCTTGTCAAGTTAGAGCTGTAGAGGCATTGAAACTATTTTTCACAAATCAAGGTAAATTAAGACTTTCAGGTATAACAGAAACTGAAACTTTTAAGGAACATTCTTCAAGTAGAAGAAAAGTAATCATAGAAGATATTTTAAAGAAATACAAAGAATAAGCAAAACCACCATAGAAATGGGTAAATCTTTGTTGTTCATTTGCTAAGTCATGTCCTACACTTTGCAACCCCACGGACTGCAGCATGCCAGACTTCCCTGTCCTTCACTATCTCCCAGAGTTTTTTCACACTCATCCATTGAGTCAGTGATGCCATCCAACTATCTCATCCTCTCTTGCCCGCTTCTTCTCCTGTCTTCAATCTTTCCCAGCATCGGGATCTTTTCCAGTAAATCAGCTCTTTGCATCAGGTGGCCAAAGTATTGGCGCTTCAGCATCATTCCTTAAAATTATCAAGTAATATTATCGATTTCTACTTCTAAGCTTAAAAAAAAGAAACACTGGGCAATAATATATAATTTGGAATTGGAATTATTGGAATAAAACTATTTTGTCAGAAAAAGTTTAAAGATATTAATTTTAGATACTGTTAAGCATATGAAAATTTTTGTGGTCAGCATTTAAAGAGTAGTAATAGTATATATTTAAACAACACATAGTTTAAGGATACCATCACCATAAAGTTGTGTCACACTGTCATAAAACTATAAAGAAAGGAAAAGGAATAAGTTACACAAAATTCCAGGCAGTGATTATTCTTGATGGGATGAAGGAGGAACCCATCAGACCCAGATACAAAAGGGCCTTTAAAATACTGGCAATATTGCATTTCTTTACTGAGTATTATTTACATGTGTATTTATTTTATTTTTGTTTACAAAGCAAAAATCACACATATAAGTGATATATATAATCTGTGACAAATTTTATATAAAATGCATATAAAATGTAGCACTGTGTGTGAGGAAATACTTTCCAGACTTAGAGATGCATAAATTGCTCCATATTGACTTCCAAATACATGTAAATAAGATGGTGTCTACTTCCAATCACTTCATGCATTTCTAAAAATTAGTTACATGCATTAACCCAATGTATTAAAATAGACAACTGGCTGCCACAAGTACAATCAAAATATAAATTAATTCCACATCCTTAAAAATTTTCCTCTTGTCCCTTTGCTGTTGATCTGTGTAGAAGCTCATCTCTTACAACCACTGGTCTGCTTTCTTTCACTGTAATTTTGTCATTTATAGAATTTTATATAAATGAATTCATACAGTATCTTGCTGTTTATATTTTACTTATTTGATGAAGCATAATGTCCTTGACATCCATCCATGCTTTTATGTGTTTTAATATTTTATTTATTTTGACTGGACAGTATTCTTTAATATGAATATAGCACAGTGTGTTTATCCACTTAGCAGCTGATGGATTTGGGGATTGTTCTATTTAGGAGGTTATTCCAGCTACAAATATTGTGTGCAAATTTTTCTGTGGACTTATGCTTTAATTATTTTGGGGCAGTACTAATAATGTGATTTCTGGGTCACATGTATATGTTTACATGCTGCAGATACAGTGTATACATGTAAAGTATATGTTTAATGGCTTAAGATACTGTGATGTTTTTCAAAGTGACTATACTATTTTGCATATTGATCAGCAGTATATTAGAGCTCCAGTTATTCTCCATTGTTGTCAACACTTGATATTATTAGGTGTTTTAATTTTAGTGATTCTAATATGCAGTGGTATCTCATTGTGATTTTAAACATCTCCCTAATGGCTGTTGATGTTGAACATATTCTATTGTGCTTTTCTGAGTTTTTAAAATGTTCTTTTATGAAATATAAATGTAAATATTTTATCATATCTTATCCTTGAGGACAAAATGATCTATGTATATTCTGATTTCATTTCTTCTTTGACCATTGGTTAGTTTGGAGTGTGTTGTTTAATATCCACATACATGTGAATTTGCCAGATTTCTTTTATTGGCTTCTGATTTCATTCCATTGTGGTCAGGGAATATACTTTGTATTGTTTTATTCATTTAAAATGTGTATATTATTGCCTAGCATATGTTCTATCCTTTAAAAATGTTCCACATGTGCTTACAAAGAATATATTCTGCTACTGTATTCTGCTACAATTGGGTGATGTGTTCCATAGATGTCTCTTGGGTCTAGTTGATTTATAGTCTTGTTAAAATCTTCCATTTCCTTGTTTTATTCTGCATAGTTGTCCTATTGATTATTGAAAGATAGGTGCTGAAGCCTCCTGAAAGTGAAAGTCACTCAGTTGTGTCTGACTCTGTGATCCCATGAACTATACAGTCTATGGAATTCTCCAGACCAGAATACTAGAGTGGGTAGTCACTTCCTTCTCCAGAGGATCTTCCCAACCCAGGGATCGAACCCATATCTCCTGCATTGCAGGTGGGTTCTTTACCAGCCGAGCCACCAGGGAAGCCTCCTAATACTGTTAAGTTGTTTATTTCCCTCTGCCTTTCTTTCAGTTTTTTTCTAAATGCATTTTGGTGTTTTTTTATTGGGTGCATTTATATTTGTAATTGTTTTATATTACTGATGAATTGACTGTTTTAAATGCCCCATTTTATCTCACCTTTACAGTTTTTTTTTTGTATTAAATAGCCAATCCAGATTTCTTATGACTGTTTTCCCATGATATATATTTTTCATCCTTTTACTTTTAATGTGTTTGTGGCTGTTTCCTCTA
>SJYA01003347.1:248756-275148 GCA_006410615.1 Neotragus moschatus | reverse complement strand
CTCTCAATTCATTTTTTATTTTGTTCTTTTGTCATTCACATATTGATCTTATATGTATTTTGTTGCATTTATAACCAAGTATTTCATTTTGGAGAATGATGATTTAGTGTGTTCTTATGCTTTTAGTTTCAGATGCCACTTGTTTGTTGCTGGTATGTAGGTTAATGACTGACCTCTGTATATCAACCTTATATCCCTAAATTACAGTAATTGTTTTTAGTTCTAGTTTTTTATCAATTCTTTTAGATTTCCTACATAGGTAGTCATGTCAACTGTGAACAAAGACAGTTTTGCTTCTTTGTCTACTGTGAACAAAGACAAGTTTTGCTTCTTCCTTCCCATATACCTTTTATTTCCTTTTCTAACTGCATTAGCTATATCTTCTTAGACAATGTTGAAAACGGTGAATGAGGACATCCTTGCCTTGTTTTTGCTTCAAGTTTCTCACCATTCAGTATATTAACTGTTTGTGGATGTTGGCATATTGAGATATTCATTGTCATTTTGAGATACTCTTTGTCATGTTGGGAAAGTTCCCCTTTATTTCTAGTTTATTGAGAGTTTTTTTTTTCTAAAGAATGTGCATTGGACTTTGTCGTGATTTTTTTTAAAATTTTTTTATGTAACCATGTGGTTTTTCTTCTTGAGCTTGTTACTGTGATATATTACATTAATTGACCTTTGTTAAGCCAGCCTTACACAACTGTAATGAATCCAACTTGATTGTAACATGTAACTATTTTTTATACAGTGTTGGGCTTGATATGCCACTATTTTGTTGAGATTTTTTTGTTTTGTTTCCATCTGTGTTTATGAGAGTAATTGCTATGTACTTTTCTTTTCCTGTATTATCTTCTGTGGTTTTGATATTAAGGTATTGGTGCTTTCATAACATGAGTTAGGAAGTAGCCCGTCTTCTATCTTTTGGAAGAAACTGCCGAGAATTAGAATTTCCACCTTAAATATTGGGTAGAATTCAACAATGAATCCATCTAGCTCTGATATTTTGTTTTGGAAGGTTATTGTTTACTAATTGAAGTTTTAGATCGATACAGGTCAATTCAGAATGTGCAGATCTTTTGTGAGGTTTTCTGGTTGTTGTTCAGTGTCTAAGTTGTGTCTCTTTGTGACCACATTAACTGCAGCTAGCCAGGCTTCCCTGTCCTTCAGTATTTCCTGGAATTTGCTCAAATTCATGTCCATTGAGTTGATGATGCCATCCAACCATCTCATTCTCTGTTGTCCCGTTCTTCTTTTGATTTCAGTCTTTCCCAGTGTAGATTCTATCTTTAAAGGAATTGGCCCATTTAAATAGGTTATCAAATTTGTGGCCATAGCATTATTGATCGTTTTCCTCTATGTCTTTTCAATGCCCGTGCGGTTTTTAGTGAAGTCTTCCCTTTCATTTCTGATAGTACTTCTATTATTTTAGTTAACCTGGCTAGAGTTGAATGAATTTCATTGATCTTTCCAGAGAGTCAACTCTTGGTTTTATTTTCTCTATTGATTTCCTGTTTTACATTTTACTAATATATGAACTGAATCTTTTCTTCTCCTTACTTTGGATATAATTTGTTCTTCTTGGCCTGGTTTCCTAAAGGTGAAACTTAGATTACTGGTTTTTAGCTCATTCTTGTTTTATAATATATACAGCCAATTCTATGAATTCCCCTCTAAGCATTGCCTCACACAAATTTTGATGAGTTATATTTTCATTTTTCTTCAGTTCAGTTCACTCAGTCGTGTCCGACTCTTTGCGACCCCATGGACTGCAGCACGCCAGGTCTCTCTGTCCATCACCAACTCCTAGAGTTTACCCAAACTTATGACCATTGAGTCAGTGATGCCATCCAACCATGTCATCCTCTGTTGTCCCTTTCTTCTCCTGCCTTCAATCTCTCCCAGCATCAGGGTCTTTTAAAATGAGTCAGTTCTTCGCATCAAGTGGCCAAGATATTGGAGTTTCAGCTTCAACATCAGTCCTTCCAGTGAACACTCAGGACTGATCTCATTTAGGATGGACAGGTTGGATCTCCCTACAGTCCAGGGGACTCTCAAAAGTCTCTCTAACAAGTTCAAAAGCATCAATTCTTTGGCTCTCAGCTTTCTTTATAGTCCAACTCTCATATCCATACATGACTACTGGAAAAACCATAGCCTTGACTAGACAGACTTTTGTTGGCAAAGTAACGTCTCTGCTTTACGTTGTCTAGATCAAATTTTTACATTTCTCTTTATTCTGTGATTTATGTGTTACTTAGAATTGTGTTGGTTAATGTTCAAGTATTTTGAGATTCTCCAGTTATCTTTGTCATTTTCATTTCAAATTTAATTCCAGTTTTTGCCTGAGACTATATGTTGTATGACTTTTAGGCCTTTAAATANTCTGCTTTACGTTGTCTAGATCAAATTTTTACATTTCTCTTTATTCTGTGATTTATGTGTTACTTAGAATTGTGTTGGTTAATGTTCAAGTATTTTGAGATTCTCCAGTTATCTTTGTCATTTTCATTTCAAATTTAATTCCAGTTTTTGCCTGAGACTATATGTTGTATGACTTTTAGGCCTTTAAATATGGCAAGGTATGTTTTATAACCCAGAATGTGGTCTATCATAGTGAATGTTCCATGTGATCTTGAGAAGGATGTGCATTCTACTGTCATTGGATGAAAATATTCTATGTTGATTATATCTGGTTAACTGATACTGCTGTTCAGTTCAACTGTGTTCTTACTGATTTTCTGTCTGGTAGACCTGTACATTACTGATAGAGAAGTATTGAAGTTTCTAATTAAAAGAGTGACTTCATCTATTTCTCCTTGCAGTTCTAGCAGTTTTTGCCTCATATCATCTGATGCTGTTTTTAGGTAGATAAACACATCAAAAATTATTGGGTCTTCCTGAAGAATTGATCCTTTAACATTAAGTAATGTAACTCTTTATTCCTGATACTTTCTTTTGCTCTGAAGAAACTCGCTTTGAAATTAATATGGATACTATAACTTTCCTTTGATTAGTGTATCTTACTATTCAATATATCTTTCTCCATCCTTTTACTTTTAATGTATGTGTCTGTATTTAAAGTTAGTTTCTTGTAAACATCATATAGTTGAGCCTTGTTTTTTATTCCACTTTGACAAACTTTTTTGATTGGTGAATTAGACCATTGACATTTAAAGTGATTACTGATGTAGTTGGATTAATTTCTTAACATATGTTACTGTTTCCTATTGTTAATCTTTTCTTTGTTCTTATTTTGTCTTTACTCATTCTGTCTTTTGTGGTTTTAATTTAGTACTTTGAACAATTCCATTTTCTCTCTCTTATATTAACTGTACTTTTTTATAGTGCAAAATTTGAAATGTACATTTATGACTATTCCATTTCAAATCCAAATATACTGCTTAATAGGTAGTGCAAGTACCATATTCTTTATTTCTCTCTTCCATCCCTTATACTATTGTTGTATTTCATTTAAATTATATATAATTTATAATCAGTAAGTTCATTGTTGCTATTATTGGTTTATTGGTTTATTTTTTTTTGGCATGAAACATGCAGGATCACCGTTCTTGGATCAGGGATCAAACCTGTGCCTCCTGCAGTGGAAGTGTGAGATCCTAACCATTAGACTGCCAGGAAAGCCCCCCATTATTATCTTGAAAACACGGTTGTCTCAGATTAACTAGGAATAAGAAAAATGAAACAGTTTATTTATCTTCACTTTCTCTAGTGCTCTATTTTTATGTAGATCCAAGTTTCTAACTCATATTATTTTCTTTTTCTCTGAGAAAATTCTTTTAGCATCACTTGTGAGACAAATATACTGCAATGAATTTTCTTAATTATTTATTTGCCTGAAAATGTCTTTATTATTCCTTTACCTTCACCTTTGAAAGATAATTTTGCAGGATACAGCATTCTGACTTTTTTTTTTTAACTTTAAATATTCACTCCATTCTCTTGCTTGCTTGATTTCCAAAGAGAAATGAGATATAATTCTTATCTTTTTTATTCTAGGTAAGGACTCCTCCTTGCTCCCATCCCAGTTTATTTCAAGAGTTTTATTATTATTATTATTATTATTGATTTTCTAAAGTTCTAAATATCATGGATATGCCTCAGTTTAGTTCAGTTCAGTTCAGTTGCTCAGTCATGTCCGACTGTTTGCAGTCCCATGAATTGTAGCACACCAGGCCGCCCTGTCCATCACCAACTCCCGGAGTTCACTCAAACTCATGTCCATCGAGTCTGTGATGCCATCCAGCCATCTCATCCTCTGTCTTCCCCTTTTCCTCCTGTCCCCAATCCCTCCCAGCATCAGAGTCTTTTCCAGTGAGTCAGCTCTTCACATGAGGTGGCCAAAGCACTGGAGCTTCAGCTTTAGGATCATTCCCTCCAAAAAATACCCAGGGCTGATCTGCTTTAGAATAGACTAGTTGGATCTCCTTGCAGTCCAAGGGACTCTCAAAGAGTCTTCTCCAACACCACAGTTCAAAAGCATCAGTTCTTCAGTGCTCAGCTTTCTTCACAGTCCAATTGTCACATCCATACATGACCACTGGAAAAACCATAGGCTTCACTTAGACGGACCTTTGTTGGCAAAGTAATGTCTCTGCTTTTCAGTATACTATCTATGTTAGTCATAACTTTTCTTCCAAAGAGTAAGTCTCTTTTTATTTCATGGCTGCAGTCACCATCTGCAGTGATTTTGGAGCCCAAGAAAATAAAGTCTGCCCCTTTTTCCACTGTTGTCCCATCTATTTCCCATGAAGTCATGGGACCAGATGCCATGATCTTCGTTTTCTGAATGTTGAGCTTTAAGCCAACTTTTTCACTCTCCTCTTTCACTTTCATCAAGAGGCTTTTTCGTTCCTCTTCACTTTCTGCCATAAGGGTGGTATCATCTGCATATCTGAGGTTATTGATATTTCTCCNAAGTCATGGGACCAGATGCCATGATCTTCGTTTTCTGAATGTTGAGCTTTAAGCCAACTTTTTCACTCTCCTCTTTCACTTTCATCAAGAGGCTTTTTCGTTCCTCTTCACTTTCTGCCATAAGGGTGGTATCATCTGCATATCTGAGGTTATTGATATTTCTCCTGGCAGTCTTGATTCCAGCTTGTGCTTCTTCCAGCCCAGCATTTTCTCATGATGTACTCTGTGGATATGCCTAGATGTAATTTATTTAAACAGTTCTCTTGTTTGGTGTTCTTTTAGCATCCTGGATCTATGGTTTGTTTACTGACATTAATTTGGGAAAATTATCAGCACTATTACTTCAAATATTTCTTCTGTCTTCAAATATTTCTTCTGTTCCTTTCTCTCTTCTCTTTCAGGTTTTCCTATTACCCATATATTTTAACTTTCATAGTTTTCCTACGGTTCTTGGATATTCTGTTCCATTTTTTCAGTCAATTTGTTTTTTGATTTTCTGTTAAGATTCTGTTGACATAAGGTTCTGCCAGTCTTCTTACAGCTGTGTCCATAAATATCATAAATGTATCACAGATACTGTTCATGCTTGTTATAGTGTTAGCATTTGATCCTTTCTTAGAATTTCCATCTTCCTGTTTACATTACTCAATTATTGTTGTCAAAGTTTTCTATTAGAGACTTTTGCATATTAATTATAGTTATTTTAAATTGCTTCTCTGATATTTCCAACATTCTTTTCATATTTGTTTGTGGTCTTGATGCTTGCTCTGTCTCTTAAAACTGTGTTTTTTGCCCTCTAGTACGTAGTTGTTTATAGAAAGATGGACATTATGTAGTACATTAAAAAAAATGGGCCAAAGAACTAAACAGACATTTCTCCAAAGAAGACATACAGATGGCTAACAAACACNTGGCTTTAGGTGAGTGATTATATCATCATGATTATGTGAGCCTTAAAGATCTTTTTTGTATAGTTCTTCTGTGTATTCTTCTACCTCTTCTTAATATCTTCTGCTTCTGTTAGGTCCATACCATTTCTGTCCTTTATCAAGCCCATCTTTCCATGAAATGTTCCCTTGGCATACTGGGCTCCTAACGACCCGGGGAGTTCATCTTTCAGTGTCCTATCTTTTTGCCTTTTCATGTTGTTCATGGGGTTTTCAAAGGCAAGAATACTGAAGTGGTTTCCCATTCCCTTCTCCAGTGGACCACGTTTTGTCAGAACTCTTCTCCATGACTTGTCCATCTTGGGTGGCTCTACATGACATGGCTCATATGGCTCATTGAGTTAGACAAGGCTCTGTTGCACATGATCAGACTGGTTAGTTTTTTGTCATTATGGTTTTCAGTCTGTCTGTCCTCTGATGGAAAAGGAGAAGAAGCCTATGGAAGCTATCTGATGGGAGAGACTGACTGATGGGGAAACTGGCTCTTGTCCTGAAGGGCGGGACCATGCTCAGTAAATTTTTAATACAATTTTCTGAACTGAACTGTATTCTTTGTTGATGGGTAGAGCTGTGTTCCGTCCCTGTTATTTACCTGGGGCCATAGTTTCAGCTCAGTCTTGTCAGACTTTTTGTGACTCCATGTACTACAGCATGCTAGGTTTTCCTGTCCATCAAGAAGTCCCAGAGTTTACTCAGATTCATATCCATTGAGTCAGTGATGCCATCCAACCATCTCATCCTGTGTCATCCCCTTCTCCTCTTGCTGTGCTGCCACCCACTCCAGTGCCGCCATGCAGCCCGTCAATGTTAACTTGGTTTGTATCATTCCAGTGCCGCCACACAGCCCTTCAATGTTACCTTTAGGAGCCCAGTATGCTATTGGAGATCAGTGGGGAAATAACTCCAGAAAGAATGAAGGGATAGAGCCAAAGCAAAAACAACACCCAGTTATGGATGGGACTGGTGATGGAAGTAAAGTCTGATGCTATAAAGAGCAATATTGCATAGGAACCTGGAATGTTCAGCCCATGAATCAAGACAAATAGGAAGTGGTCAAACAAGAGATGGCAAGAGTGAATGTCAACATTTTAGGAATCAGCAAACCTAGGTTTGTATCTTTTGACTCCACCTGAATTCCTGTTAGATTCCTGTTGGTAACTTGTGTGATGGAAATCACTTCTTTGTTTAGCTGTGTGATATTAGGTGACCTTTCAGGAATTCTAAATCTTGTAGTGGTAGGTGTCTCCCCTAGTCTGTTTCAGAAATCTGATAATAATGAGTTTACCACTCTTTTTACTTATGCTGCTGGGGAAGAGAAGAAACTTCCTGGGTCAAATTTTGCTGTAGGATAGAAGTCAGAGGCAGCAGTGTTTGCTACTTAGTGAAAGGTTGGGAGTACCCAAAACTGGCTAACTGCCATAGAGTAGAAGCCTGAGAGATGCTGGGTTTAGATATTTCTCCATCACTGTTTGTGATGGAGTGATTTCTCTTCTTCAGGATATTTCTATCTTGGGTCATCTTTGCTGGTGCTGGAGCATCAGGAGACAGGTCTGCAGGTGCTGCTGGTAGTGAAACAGGTGTCAGTCTGCTGCTGCCAGGTTTGGAGCAGGGGATGAGTTCACCAGCACAGTTTCTGCTGTTGCTGATGTTCTGGGCACAGTGACAGCACTGCTGCTAGGGTATGTGTATTCCCATTAAATCCTTATTATGCTTTCCCTTTGTAAGTTCTTTGGCCAGAGGAAACAGGCCTTTTTGTTTGACATTTTAAAGGCAAAAAAGAGTTAACCTATCCAGTAAGAACTATACATCTTTAGAACTCATAATATACAGGAAGAGTCACACATGGGTGTAAGGAAGGTGTTAAACATAGCAAGTGTCATATTGTGTCAACAGCCATGTACTATATACTCATCACTGTGCCAGGCAGTATGTATACATTTAAGAGGTGTATCTAGGAAAGGGAATGGCAATCCACTCCAGTATTCTTGCCTAAATAATTTCATGGACATAAGAGCCTGGTGAGCTACAGTCCATGGAGTCACAAAGAGTTGGACATGACTAAGAGACTAACACTCACAAAGAGGTATATATTTATGTATTTTCATATTCATGCATTTTTTAATTCATTTATGTGTATTGCATTTTAAATTTGTAACATAATGCTTTCATTGGCTATCTTTTATTTCCTTTACCAAGTAATCTGATTTTTTTATGGGAAATAGACTCAATAAAACAGTAATAACAACTATATATGTATTGTTGTATCTATATGCCTATTTATGCACATATACCTGTATGTTGCATAGACATCTGTCTATTGTATATATCATATGTATATGAGAAGTAGGTAGGTATTGATAGCTAGTTATATAAAAAGATTCTTAAGTTTATCCATCCATCTGTTATATCAGTGCTTTTTCAGTAGAAAAGGAAAATAAATTATTTCTTCCTGTAAGTCTGAAATTTATCTATTGCAGATAAATCAGAATATTTTGTTCTGAGTGAGTGAAAGTCACTCAATTGTGTCCAACTCTGCGACCCCGTAGACTGTAGCCCACCAGGCTCTCCTCTGTCCATGGGATTCTCCAGGCAAGAATACTTGGCTGGGTTGCCATTCCCGTCTCCAGGGCATCTTCCCAAACCAGGGATTTAATCGAGCTCTCCCTTTTTATCTTCTTTTCGTTTTGCTTCATTTTGGTTTTTACCCTACTGGAGTCTTTGGAAATGGTGCGTATGTTTAATAACAACATCTACCATAACTCTTCATTTTCACTTAGGCTGGATTTGAAGAGCCAAAACAGGAAAATACTTAAGGAGACCTGAGACTCTCACAGAGAAATAAATTAGAGCTGCTGTTTCTTTTAGCTTTGCTTTCCTGTTCTTTATTATTATTTTTTAAATGTAATGTCTCCTTTTATCAATCATCATCATTTTACACTGTAAAAAAGTGAAATCACTAATGGGAAATAACCTTATGAATCTTCTGAGTGTGGAGAGAAAAGGCCATGGTATAGATGAATGGATTAATAGGGAGACACCTAACTCCAGGGGTTTACAGTTGGTAAAAACTCAGGCATTGTTGTATAATAAATATCATTATGTGTTACAGAACAAAGGTCCTTCTACTCAAGGCTATGGTTTTTCCAGTGGTCATGTATGGATGTGAGAGTTGGACTATAAAGAGGGCTGAGCACCAAAGAACTGATGCTTTTGAAGTGTGGTGTTGGAGAAGACTCTAGAGAGTCCCTTGGACTGCAAGGAGATCCAACCAGTCCATCCTGAAGATCAGTCCTGGGTGTTCACTGGAAGGACTGATGCTGAAGCTGAAACTCCAATACTTTGGCCATCTCATATGAAGAGTTGACTCACTGAAAAGACCCTCATGCTGGGAGGGATTGGGGGCAGGAGGAGAAGGGGATGACCGAGGATGAGATGGCTGGATGGCATCTCTGACTCGATGGACATAAGTTTGAATGAACTCCGGGAGTTGGTGATGGACAGGGAGGCCTGGTGTGCTGCAATTCATGGGGTCCCAAAGAGTCAGACATGACTGAGAGACTGAACTAAACTGATGTGTTACATAATGACTGGGTACTGATTGCTTGCAGTGTCTCAAGGATAAGTAATCCTTCAAAATCAAGTATAAATATAACAAAAAACAGCAATATGAAAAAATTCAGAAATGTCCAACTATTGCTATTTCTTGGGTGACTCTGCTGATCAGTAGTTGGGTTCCCCAACAAAATGTGAGAACGAGAGAATTTTAGAGGGCAGCAATTTTAAGGTAATGAAAGCTATGCAAAATACTCTGCAGTCCTTCATTATATAGTTCATAAGTATGAAAAAAAGAAAAGAATTCTAAGCTGTTAATTTAGTTCATAATTCTGGGAAATATTTTTCCATGCAGTGAATCTATAACTGGAGTTGTAGCCTTTTCCTTCTCCAAGGGATCTTCCCAACCCAGGAATTGAACCAGGGTCTCCTTCAATTTTGTTCTATATTTAAGCGTATTCTACTAATGTACTCACTTGTATTAACTACACAGTCAGTTGTCTTTGTTAAGCGTCTAAAAAGCTTCCAGTTAGCCTCATTCACTTAGTTCTTGTTTTAGGCTCTTGCACCTTTCACTGTTCCTTTTCAGCATTTAAACAACAAGAAATCATTTATCTTAAGTGAGTGAGGAGCGTTATACTCAACCTCTTTCAGAGAATGTGTATATATCTTTAATTAAACAAGTGATGCTTTGAATATCTACCAGTGTTTTTGACACAGTGCTAGGACTCTGTCTGAAAAAACATCAATGTTGTTAAATCCTTCTGGTGTATTATAAAATGGAAGGTAGAGATCTTTACTTTTTATTTTGGGGTTAAAAGAAACAGTCATTTTTATGCTACCAATTTGATATAGTAGTTTTATTCAATTAGTAGTTTTACATTAGCACATTTATCTTTTTCAGTTAGGCAAGAATTCCTTTTTTTTTTTTTACAAAACAGTGTATTAAGATGTAATTCACATAACATAAAATAACTTTTAAAGTGGATGATTCAATATTTTTTAGTACTGCAATTGACCCTTGAACAATGTGGGGGTTAGGGTTGCTGAATGTTCCCCCTAGTTGAAATCCAAGTATAACTTTACAATTGGCTTTCTGTATCCCTGGTTCTGCATCAAGGACAGCGTAGTACTATAGCACCTATTTATTAAACAAATTTCATATATAAATGGACTCATTCAGTTCAAATCCATGTTGTTCAAGGGTTAACTGTATATTCACAGAGTTGTACAACTATCACCTCCATTTAATTTCAGAACATATGCTTTATTCTAAAAAAAAAAAATCCATATCCATTAGCAGTTTTTTTCCTGTAAAATATATGGCTTTTTAGACATTAGCACATTTCTTTTTGACAAGAATTTATTTATGTTTGTGATAATGAGATATAAAATATTTCCTAAGCATAAGAAAGGATACCAACATTGATTTGGTGTTCTTAATAATTAGCAGTGACTTTCTAAACAAAAATCTAAAAAAAAAAAAATCAATGGATTATTTTTGGCTAATCTTTAAAATAAGGGTTCATTCGTGAATTTTATTATAGAACCCATGGGTAAGGGATACATAAATCATTTCTTGTATATGTGCAAATTTCCATATACACTGACTTTCTTTTTAAGGGCTCTGATACCAATTCTGGGCTACCCTGGTGGCTCAGTGATAAAGAATACAGCTGTCAATGCAGAAGACATAGGTTCAATCCCTGGGTCAGTAAGATCCTCTAGAGAAGGAAATGGCAACCCACTCTAGCCTGGAAAATCCAATGGACAAGGGGCCTGGCAGTCCACAGGGTCACTGAAGAGTAAGACAGAACTTAGCGACTCAGTTCAGTTCAGTCGTTGAGTCGTGTCTGACTCTTTGCGACCCCATGAATCACAGCATGCCAGGCCTCCATGTCCGTCACCAACTTCCGGAGTACACTCAGACTCACGCCCATCAAGTCAGTGATGCCATCCAGCCGTCTCATCCTCTGTCGTCCCCTTCTCCTCCTGCCCCAAATCCCTCCCAGCATCAGAGTCTTTTCCAATGAGTCAGCTTTTCGCATTAGGTGGCCAAAGTACTCGAGCTTCAGCTTTAGCATCATTCCTTCCAAAGAAATCCCAGGGCCGATCTTCAGAATGGACTGGTTGGATCTCCTTGCAGTCCAAGGGACTCTCAAGAGTCTTCTCCAACACCACAGTTCAAAAGCATCAATTCTTCAGCACTCAGCTTTCTTCACAGTCCAACTCTCACATCCTTACATGACTACTGGGAAAAACATAGCCTTGACTAGACAGACCTTAGTCGACAAAGTAATGTCTCTGCTTTTGAATATGCTATCTAGGTTGGTGATAACTTTTCTTCCAAGGAGTAAGCATCTTTTGATTTCGTGGCTGCAGTCACCATCTGCAGTGATTTTGGAGCCCAGAAAAATAAAGTCTGACACTGTTTCCACTGTTTCCCCATCTATTTCCCATGAAGTGATGGAACTGGATGCCATGATCTTCGTTTTCTGAATGTTGAGCTTTAAGTGAACTGTTTCACTCTCCTCTTTTGACTTTCATCAAGAGGCTCTTTAGTTCCTCTTCACTTTCTGCCATAAGGGTGGTGTCATCTCAATATCTGAAGTTATTGATATTTCTCCTAGCAATCTTGATTCCAGCTTGTGTTTCTTCCAGTCCAGGATTTCTCGTGATGTACTCTGCATATAGGTTAAATAAGCAGGGTGACAATATACATCCTTGACGTACTCCTTTTCCTATTTGGAACCAGTCTGTTGTNCCGGCCTCTGATCGCTGGTGTCAGATCCGAGTATACGGGCTACTTCTCCTCTGGGAGTTGCGATTAGGTGGCTATTCTGTGTGTGTGTGTGTGTGTGTGTGTGTGTGTGTGTGTGTGTGTGTGTGTGTGTGTGTGTTTTCCCCCTCCTGGTTATGTTACCCTCTGAGATTCCAGCCTGTGAGAGGATTTCCTGCTGTTTGGCAACTTCTCATCCTTCACGACTCCCTCCCCAGGATGGTTCTCAGTCCCTAATTATTTTGTCTCTTTTATATTTTGTCCTACCTCCTTTCAAAAGAATGGGCTGCCTTTCTGGGTGCCTAGTGTCCTTGGCCAGTGTTCAGAAGTTGTTTTGTGGAAGTTGCTCACCATTCAGATTACCTTTTGATGAATTTGTGGGGGAGAAAGTGGTCTTCCTGTCCTATTCCTCCGGCACCTTGGGCCCACCCCCCCTACATTTACTTTTAAGTATTCTTTTAATTGAAACGTAGTTGATTTGAAATATTAGTTTCAAGTATAAAACATAGTGATTTAGTTTTTTATACATTATACTCCATTTAGTTATTATAAAATAATAGCTGTATTCCCCTGAGCTGTACAAATATGTTCTTGTTTCTTACTTTTTATACACAGTAGTTTGTGTCTCTTAATCCAATACACCTACTTTGTGCCTCTCACTTGCCTCACACTACTCTTAACCACTAGTTTCTATATCTGTGAGTCTGTTTCTGTTTTAGTATATACATTGTGTGTACAATTGTGGTAGTTTGTGTGTTTCTAGGAATTTGCATATTTCAGTTATTTTTTAAATTGTTGGCTTAGATATGTCGCTATCATTCTCTTACAGTCTTTTTTTTTCTGTAAGTTCAATAGTAGTGACCTCATACATTTCTTTTTTAAAAACTGAAGTATATTTGATTTATAATGTGTTAATTTCTGCTGTACAGGAAAGTGATTGTTACATATATTCTTAATTTTTTCCCATTATGGTTTATCATAGGAGTTTGAATATAGTCCCTATGCTGTACACTAGCACCTTGCTGTTTATCCATTCTATGTATAATACTTTGCATCTGCTAATTCCAGACTCCCAATCTGTCCTTCCCTACTCAGTCTCCCCCTTGGCAACCACACGTCTGCTCTCCCTGTGATTCTGTTTTGATTTCATGGATAGATTCACTTCTGTCTTATTTTAGATTCCCCATATAAGTGACATCATATGGTATTTATCATTCTCTTTCTTACTTACTTCATTAGTATGATGATTTTAGTCATTTGAGGCTTCTCTTTTTGGAATCAGTTTCGCTAAATATCTTAAAAATTAATTTATGTTTTAAAAACTCTTGGTTTAATTGATTTTTCTCTGTTGTTTTCCTGTTCCCTATTTCTTTATCTAACTATAATTTAAATTATTTCCTTCCTTCTGCTAGCTGTGAATTAGTTTGCCCTTTGTTTTCTAGTTTCTTAAGGTATAAAGTTAGATTATTGATTTGAGAGTTTTCTTCCTTTTTAATGTAGGCCTTTATAGCTAAAAGTTTTATTATCAGCATTGATTTTGATGCATCTCGTAATTTTTAGTGTATTGTGGTTTTGTTATTCTCTTTATAAAGTGCTTTATAATTCGTCTTGTGTTCACTTCTTTGACCAGTTGGTTATTGGTGTTATATTTGTAGACTTTCCAGCTTTCTTCCTTTAATTCTTTCTAGTGTTATTCAACTGTCCAGTTCAGTTCAGTCGCTCAGCCGTGTCCAACTCTTTGCAACCCCATGAGTTGCAGCATGCCAGGCCTCGTGTCAATCACCAACTACCGGAGTTCACTCAAACTTAGGTCCATCGTGTTGGTGATGCCATCCAGCCATCTCATCCTCTGTCATCCCCTTCTCCTGCCCCCCAATCCCTCCCAGCATCAGGGTCTTTTCCAGTGAGTCAACTCTTTGCATGAGGTGGCCAAAGAACTGGAGTTTCAGCTTTAGCATCATTCCTTCCAAAGAACACCCAGGACTGATCTCCTTTAGAATGAACTGGTTGGATCTCCTTGCAGTGCAAGGGACTCTGAAGAGTCTTCTCCAGCACCACAGTTCAAAAGCATCAATTCTTTGGTGCTCAGCTTTCTTCACAGTCCAACTCTCACATCCATACATGACCACTGGAAAAACCGTAGCCTTGACTAGACAGACCTTTGTTGGCAAAGTAATGTCTCTGCTTTTGAATATGCTGTCTAGGTTGGTCATAACTTTCCTTCCAAGGAGTAAGTGTCTTTATTTCATGGCTGCAGTCACCATCTGCATTGATTTTGGAGCCCCCAAAAATAAAGTCAGCCACTGTTTCCACTGTTTCCCCATCTATTTCCCATGAAGTGATGGGACCAGATGCCATGATCTTCGATTTCTGAATGTTGAGCTTTAAGCCAACTTTTTCACTCTCCTCTTTCACTTTCATCAAGAAGTTTTTTAGTTCCTCTTCACTCTCTGCCATAAGGGTGATGTCATCTGCATATCTGAGGTCAGAGAAATTTTTTTTTTAACTTCACTATTTTTAATCTTGTTGATACTTGTTTTGAGTTTCCTGGAGAAAGGTCAGTGTACACTATTGAAGAATATATATTCCGCTGTTTGAGGATAAGAGGGAGTGCATGTATATATATTTCTGTTAAGTCTAGTTCATATATAATATTGGTCAAATCCACTACTTACCTAGTGATATTCTGCCTAGTTCTTATGTCCATTACTGAAAATGGGTATTGAATTCTCCAATGAAACTTTCTATTTCTCCATTCAGGTGTCAGTTTAACTTCATATATATTGAGGCTTTGTTGTTAAGTTTATATAGTTTATGCTTGGTATGTGATTTTGAAAGATCAACTCTTATCAATATATAATGTCCTATTTTTGTCTCATAAAAATTTTTTTATCTCAATGTTTATTTTCAGTTTTGTCTGGTACTAGTAAAGACACGGAGAAGGCAGTGGCACCCCACTCCAGTACTCTTGCCTGGAAAATCCCATGGACGGAGGAGCCTGGTGGGCTGCAGTCCATGGGGTTGCTAAGAGTCAGACACGACTGAGAAACTTCACTTTCACTTTTCAGTTTCATGCACTGGAGAAGGAAATGGCAACTCACTCCAGTGTTCTTGCCTGGAGAATCCCAGGGACGGGGGAGCCTGGTAGGCTGCCGTCTATGGGGTTGCACAGAGTCGGACATGACTGAAGTGACTTAACAGTAACAGTAAAGATATCACAGCTCTCTTAGTTACTGTTTTTATTAGGTATCTTTTTTCAATCCTTTAATTTCAGTCTATTTGTGCCTTTATAGTTAAAGTGAAAGTCTTATAGACTAGGATATTGTTTTATTTACCAACCACTGGCTTTCAAAGAATGCTCTCAATCTATTCACTTAAAATAACTGCTGATAAGGAAGGACTACTTCTGCCATTTTGCTATTTTCTATTTACTTGGTATATTTTTCCATTCATTTGCTCCATTTTTGCCCTCTTTTGTGTTCTATTGATATTTCAAGTGTATTGTTTTGACTCTTTTCATTTAATCCTATGTATGTTGTAAGTATATAGTGATTACTCTTGGGATCACATTTAACATTTTTTTATTTATAACAATCCAATTTGTGTTAATGGCAGCTTAGCCTCAGTAGTATACAAAACCTCTGCTTCTACACAGCTTCTTTTGCTTCATGTTGTCACTGCCATAAATTACATCTTTGTACACTGTATTTCTATTAAGAAAGGTTTATAATATTGTTTGATGGGTTTGCATTTTAAATAATACAGGAAAAGAAAATGATGTTACAGACCAAAAACATAATAATACTGACTTTTATATTTACCTGTGATTTTACCATTAGCAGAGTTCTTATTTCTTTATATGCCTTTGAGTTAAAATCTGGTCTCCTTTCACATAAGCCTGATGAATTCTCTTTAGGATTTCTTACAGTACAGAGGTACCTGAAAAAACACTTCAGCTTTCATTTATATGGAAATGTCATAATTTCTCCTTAATTTTTAAAGTATACTTTTTTCATATCTAAAATTCTTGGCTGGCAGGTTTATTATTGTTGTTTTTATTTTCAGCACTTTAAAAATATCATCTTTCTTCTTTCTAGCCCTCATGTTTTTGATGAGAATTTGGCTGTTAATCTTATTGAGGATTCTTGTGTATAACAAATTTCTTCTTTCTTGCTAATTTTGAACTTCTCTGTTTTTTTTTTCTTTCACCAGATTGATTATAATGTGTCTCAATGTGGATCCCTTTGTGTTTATCCTTCAGAGTTTTTGAGCTTTTTGGATGTAGAGATTTATCCATAGATTCATGTGGGAAGCTTTTAGCCATTATTTCTTCAAATAATTCTTCTAACCTTTTCTCTCCCCTTTCTTTTTCTGCAGCTCCCATTATGTGCATGTTGGTATGCTCAGTGGTATTCCACAGATATCTTTAGGCTCTGTTTTATTTTCATTATTCTTTTTTGCTCCTCAGACTAAATCTCATTTGATCTTTCTTCAAGTTCACTGATTCTTTCTTCTACCTGATCAGATGTCTGTTGGCACCCTGTAGTGAACTTCCTTATTTTACTTACTGTACACGTCATCTCCAGAATCTCTGTTTGGCTCTTCTTTATAATTAGTATATCTTTACTGATATTGTCTCTTTGCTGATACATGCTTTCACAGTTCTTTTTAGTTCTTTGAATATATTTGTAATAGCTGATTAAATTATTTATCTATTAAGTGGCTGGACTTCCTCAGGTATAGTTTCTGTTAATTTTTTACACGTATGTGAATGAGCAACACTTTCTTTTCTTTGAGTGTCTCATTATTTTTTGCTGAAAATGTACTTATTCACATGATAATGTGTTAACTTTGTGAATCAAATTCTTTCCACACTCTGAGGTTTGTTATGCTGCTTTTTGTACATTATATATATATTTTTAGCACTTGTTCTAAACTATTTTTGTCAAGACAGTGAGTTCAGTTTCTAAATAACCAATATTATATGTACATATTTTATTGTAAATTTTAAAAATTCACATTTTCCTTCTGCCTCAACATCGCCACAGATATACTGCCTACATGACCCAGTATACCAGTGTAAGAAGGCTGGCCCTTGCCACAAATTCCCTTTCTTGTCTTTCCCTGATTGTGATCTAGTGTTACACAGATGTTATTCTGTGAATTACAGTTTCTTCTCTCCTTTGCTCAATGATACATTAGTCCTTTGCTCGAGTTTCCTCTCTCTCAGCCAAAGTCAAATAAATGCCCTGAGGCAGAAAATCAGGACGATAGAAAGGCTCATCTCATTTGTCTTGATTTTCTCATGGATCATAGTCATGCACTATTTTCAAATGCCTGAAAAATACTTGCTGCTTATATTTTTGTCAATTTACTAGTATAACTATTTATGTATAAGTTATTCATGATCTCAAGTTGAAGTACCTGATTAAATAATCATGGAAGATTATTTAAAATTACTTTCATTTGAAGTAACAGTTTTAAAGCAAATAGAATGTAGACTCCTTTATTTATACCAAGGTAGGTCCGTCTAGTCAAGGCTGTAGTTTTTCCAGTAGTCATGTATAGATGTGAGAGTTGAACTTTTATAAAAGAAGCTGAGGGGCAAAGAATTGATGCTTTTGAACTGTGGTGTTGGAGAAGACTCTTGAGAGTCCCTTGGACTGCAAGGAGATCCAACCATCAGTCCTAGAGGAAATCAGTCCTGAATGATCATTTGAAGGACTGATGTTGAAGATGAAACTCCCATACGTTGGCCACCTGATGCAAAGAGTTGACTCATTTGAAAAGACCCTGGGGCTGGGAAAGATTGAAGGCGAGAGGAGAAGGGGACGACAAAGGATGAGATGGTTGGATGGCATCACTGACTCAATGGACATGAGTTTGAGTGAACTCCGGGAGTTGGTGATAGACAGGGAGGCCTGGTGTGCTGCAGTCCATGGGGTCGCAGAGTCGGACATGACGGAGTGACTGAACTGAACTGATCTACTGTCAGAAAATAGTGTGTTTACATATAAATGGCAAATTATATCAAAGGACTCTGAATTATAAAAAGGTCACAGTTTGACAGAAAACAAAGCTATAATAATGTACATATACAGTTACAACCAAAAATTCCAACTTCATCTGCAGAGATTTACCTCCATGGTAGGATACTTTCTCAAAGTTTGAACTTTGAGAAAAGCAATAAGTATTATTATATAATACGAAAAATTGGCTTTATCCTCTTGGATTGCCTCTGAAAGTTTTAATTATTCAACAGTTTATTAGAAAAACCAAAAAACTGCCTTTGAAAGTTCTGTTTTGCCCTGCAATTCAAAATAGGTGATTAAACTAATATCTGTTAGTGTTATTGCTTCATGAACCCAAAAGTAAAAATGAAAATCACTCACTTGTGTCTGACTCTTTGCAACCCCGTGGACTGTATAGTCCATGGAATTCTCCGGGCCACAGTACTGGAGTGGGTAACCACTCAAATGTTGATATAATTGATATGATGCTGTTTTATTTAGTCTAAATTACTCTAAATCATAATTACTATAAAGTACCAGTATGAGTGGCCCAGAAGCAGGCAAATTGGTGTTCATGATGTTTTATTACTCATACTGTAGTTTGTCAGTGCCATTAAAAATATGTGTTTTAATTATCATAGGTATCAGATAGGTATTCTGAAAATTAATAAAGGCATATCAGAAGATACTTTAAAATTTTTAAAGTATATTCACGGACTACCTCCTCTCCTTCATTTTTCAGTCATGCATCATTTATTTAATGAGTGCAAACTATGAGTGAGACATTTTTCTAGGTTTTGAGGATATAACAGTGAAGAACGACTATCCTTTGCATGCATACAGCTTACAGTTAAGCAGGGAAACAGATGATATACAAATTATACATTATGAAAGTGTTAACTGCTAAGATGGAAATAAAGCAGAGTAATAGAGTAATATGACTATATGTATAGAACATCTATATTATAGTACAAGTGTGGGTCATGTTGGCAGTTCAATTTTCAACAAAAAATTCATTTGCTTCAATTGATTTCCTCTTATCTATTTAATACAGTTGTTGTTGCCTGTTAGTAGGATATTATGTGCTTGGATTTCATAAATATGTGCAGACTATATGGTTACATTTTTTTCAGTCTTCCTTAACATGTCTTATAAAAATACTTCTCTCAGAATCATGAAAATATTTACACAGTGAATAATTTTGTCTGCCATAGATTGGAAGTTGGAACCTTACTAATACATTTGTACATAACTTGTTCCCTCTATAAACATTCAGTCCTCGCTTTAAGGCAAAGTTGTCAAATTGCTAAGAAAAACCTTCAAAAATGAGAAGAAGAGAGAGAGAGAGGTGGGGGGAAGTATTGCATTTTCCCCCTTTCCATTCCTAAAAGTTTTATTTTCTTAAGAGAGGGATGGAAGGGAGAAGGAGAGAAGAGAACAGAAATGTGGAGGAAAGTGAAGGAGAAGACCGTAGGAGGGTTTGTTTGTGTGAGAGAGACAGAGAGAATTTATAAAGTATTTTTAAACCTAGGAATTCCACATATAAAAAAGAATACAAAGCACTATGAAACAGGAAATTTGACCAAAAGAATGACTACTATGTGAAACTGGTCAGAGATAGGAACCATCATCCTTCAAGGTTCACACAGGGTATCCAGGAGCATGTAGGTCCCATAAATGTCAGTTTTTGGCCTGAAAGTCAGAGCACGGGTAGACAACAGCAAAAGGAGTTAGACAAGGCCAGTTAGAGCAAATCATAAGGAATATCTGAAAGAAATTACATTATATAATAATATACACATACATACAAATTTATCTTTAAAAGATGATTAGTATTTGAAAAGATGGAGAGAAGGGGAGATTATTTCTATTTATTTATTTGGCTCTGTTGGGTCTTAGTTGTGGCATGCAAGATCTTTGTTGCTTTATGTGGGATCTTTCCTTGCAGTGCAGAGATTCTCTACTTGTGGCACATGGCCCATAGTATCTGCTTCTAATTTATGGAAAAGATACTGACTTGGTATTTTGAAACGGATTCCACTGATCTAAAGATTATTCTGTTGAGTAGTAGCACTGTACTAATAATATTAATTCTTCCAAGCAATGAACATAAAGTGGCTTTCTATTTATCTTCTTTAGTTTATTTCAGTAATGTTTTATTGGTTTGAGTATATATGTCTTCAACATCTTGAGGAGTCTGGCTCCTGCCCAGTAGCCTTTGTGTGAGTTTTGATGACCAACTATAGTAATTACATAGGTTTTACTGGGCAAGTTTCATGGGGGGAATGCTGCCCTCCCAACACCAGACTTCATACACAGCCAGTGAATTAATCTGAGGGAAATTGCAGTCAAAGACTCAAGTCCATCTGGCCTGTGATAGTGGTCTTCACATGTTTGCATTCCCTGGCAAGTGTCCTCATTCCTAGGTGTATCTTTATCTGAGGCCACTAGCTGAGGTTTCTATATGTATCTCTGTCAAGACCTCCTTATCAAGGAAAGAGTAGAAAACCTTAAAGACACTTTTCCTTATTCAAACTCAGTACTCAGAATGTTTTTACTGCTACCCATCCTTCTCTCTCTTCCCATGGCCATTGGTTCCATAAAACTGAAGGACCCTTTTGTGCCATGCTCCCTCAAGAATGCGATCTTTGTCTTTGCTGGGCCACCGGAGCCTTGAAGAGTGTGCCATTCCACGGGGAAGAAAGAGTCAGGGGAAATTCAATGTTTTCTTAGACTGGGTTCTTGTTTCATCACAACATGAGATTTCACTGTTACTTTCATTTTGGCTATTGCTTTATATGGCTACTCTTAAAACTGACAGATCAACTCTTTCTAGCTCAGCTGAGCTCCTAACACCTCCTAGTTTAAAAGTATTCAAGTATTTTATTATTTTCAATGCTATTGTAAATGGATTTGTCTCCTTAACTTTACGCTTGAATTATTCAGTGCTCTTCTACAGAAATACAACTCATATTTAGATGTAGATTCTGTGCCATGCAAATTTGCTGAACTAGTTTATTAGCTCTCCTAATTTTTGTATGGGTTTTTAGGATTTTCTATATATAAGATCATTGCATCTGTGAATAGAGGTACATTTAGTCCTTTTTTTTAGCCTATGTATATTTCATTTCTTTCATAATTTTTATGGTTAGACTTATAGTATATTGTTAAAGTGGTGAGAACAGGCGTCCATGTCTTATGCTGCTGCTGCTGCTGCTGCTAAATCGCTTCAGTCGTGTCCGACTCTGTGCAACCACATTGACGGCAGCCCACCCGGCTCCCCAATCCCTGGGAATCTCTAGGCAAGAATACTGGAGTGGGTTGCCATTTCCTTCTCCAGTGCCTGAAAGTGAAAAGTCAAAGTGAAGTCGCTAAGTCGTGTCCAACTCTTAGCGACCCCATGAACTACAGTCTACCCGGCTCCTCTGTTCATGGGATTTTCCAGGCAAGAATACTGGAGTGGGGTGCCATTGCCTTCTCCAATAGTAGTTTTTAGGGTCACTTAATAAGTTAGAAAAACACTCAAATAAGGACTTTCCCCTCCAAAATCTAAAGAGGTCTATTAGGCATTGCACCTCATTTTTGGTTATAGGAGAGTCAGATATAGCAACTACCTTTCTAGACATGCTCCACATCACCGGATTCCTAGAAATTTTACTGAGGTAGAAAGACTGAATTTTGTGGGAGTAAACCTTACCTTCTGACACACAAATGTTTCAACAATAAGATTA
This sequence comes from Neotragus moschatus, assembly GCA_006410615.1. Lineage (NCBI taxonomy): Eukaryota > Metazoa > Chordata > Mammalia > Artiodactyla > Bovidae > Neotragus > Neotragus moschatus. The sequence continues at coordinate 253,190 of SJYA01003347.1, read as the reverse complement.
GAATAGTTCTTGTTTGCTCATTGGGTCCCATCAGCATAATGTCACTGATATAATGGAACAGTGTTACATCTCGGGGAAAGGAAAGGCAATCAAGATCCCTATGAACTAAATTATAACATATGGCTGGATAGTTGATATACCCCTGCATTAGGACAGAGAAGATATATCTCTGGCCTTGCCAGTTGTATGCAAACTACTTGTGCTGATCTTTATTGACAGGGATGGAGAAAAATGCATTTGCCAGATCAGTAGCTGCATACAAGGTACCAGGGGATATGATAAATTGCTCAAACAATGAAACCACATCTGATACAGAGGCTGCAGTTGGAGTCACCACCCAGTTAAGCTTACAATAATCTGTTGTCATTTTCTAAGATCCACTGTCTTCCGCACAGTATAATTAAGCAAGTATAATGGGGATGAGGTAGGAATCAGCACTTCTTAGATTTCAAGTCCTTGATTATAGCACCAACTTCTTCAGTCCTTTCAGGAGTGCAGCATTGCTTTTCATTATTATTTTGGTGCATAGAGGCAGTTCTAATGGCTTCCATTGGCCCTTTCCCACTATAACATCCCTCACTGCATAGGTCAGGGAACCAATGTGGGGATTATTCCAGCTACTGAAGTTTTCTATTCCAATTCTGCATTCCAGAACAGGATGAGTTCAGGGATCATTGAGCCCACCAAGAGATGAAATGAGGTAAAATTATCTTACCTCCATAAATCCCTACTCTTTGGTGGACCATAGTGACATTTCGGGTCTCCTGTAGTTAGGACTCTGTTTTATGATTTAAGTTAGACTTTTACTTACTTGATCTAGAACTTTTATGACTTATAAGATCAAGTAATAACTTAGTAGCCTTCCTAGAAGGTCTACAAAAGTCATGATCAACTAGCCAGTGTCATAGGTCTGTGAAAATCAGATGATTGTTTGCTGCTTTGACTCAACTGTCCAGTATGGTAAACACACCATCCTACCTTTAGTGGTTAAGTGTCACCACATGACACTGTCACCCTGGGATCTTACTACTTCCATTGTACTTAGGTTTCCCAATTCACTGATTATATTTCCCACTGAAAGGTCTGGCCTACAGAGAAGACCACAAGACTTTTCAAGGATACTGGGCTCCCCTCACAAGTTTCTTTCTTAGTCATGGTGAAAGGTATGCTTTTTAGACCCTCCCAGTGTGGATGAGTAGTTCTTATATGACAAAATCTGTTCTAACATTTCAGTATCCCTATACCTTTGAATTGCTTCCTCTACATTAAGGTAAGTCATGTCTAGCATTTCAAACTCAAACATGGTGGGGCGTCTTTTGATCCACAAATCAGCCAAACAGAGCCCTTTCTAATTCTTGATACTGCACCATTAAATGCAGAATCTCTGCTTTGTGATTCTGCTTACATATATAAATTTAGTCTGTACAACTTCATGTTCCTCCCACCATTATTCCGCTTCCCGTAGTATCCATTACTACACAAATTTGAAAATTCAAGCAGTTCTGTTGGAGTATAGCACAAATTCTTATGGTTCGTACTTTGTATTGATACCTTACCTTCAGGAGCCTGCTGGAACTTGAGTCTAGTTATAGATCTAGATGCAGAGAGGAGTGGTGGGGGTGTCTTGAGAAGATTCAGCATTGTTTGATAGAAGAACTGACTATGCTAGAGGTGCTCCCATTGGCAAAGATTCATTAGGATTTAGGACTCCATGTCCCCAACTCCATCAGTGTTCTCCTGTATGTCTGCATTCCAACTTTCAAGGCCTTAGTCCTTCCCCATCAATTCTCTCACTTTAACCATAGTCATCCTATGAGGCTGGGAATTTAAACTGTGTTATAATACAGCCAGATGCAGATGAGATTCTGGGGTTGGTTTTCAGCAACTACAGGATGCTCTGTTTACTACCAGAAATAGTCATTAGCATTTATAAATCTACTGATGTTAGGAATCCAATTCCAGAAACTCTCAAGTCAAAGAACTCAAATTCCATTCTTGAACAACTCAGTACCAAAAACGGTACCAGTCCGAGTTCTCCATAAAAACACTGCCTTGAGAGAGAGAAAGTGTGTGTGTGTGTGTGTGTGTGTGTAGAGAGACAAACAGACAATATACTAAGCAATATACTAAGATCTACTAACCAATATGCTAAGACTTGGGAAGTACAGACTAACAGCCTGGGAAGATGTGAGGAGCTATCAGTTTAACAACTCTTGAGGAATTGAATCCTGCCAAGAACTATGTTAAGTGGACTTGTAAGTGGATCTTTGCTCAATCACATCTTCAAATAAGAATGCAGCCCCTGCTGACACCTTGATTGCAGCCTTGTAAGACATTCTGAAATAGAGGACTCACCTGCAGGGTACCTGGATTTTGGAACCATGAATACTCTGAGATAAAGAATGCATGTTTTTTTAAGCCACTAAGTTTTAGGGAGATTTATTTTGCAGCAAGAGATAATTAATTCAAGGCCATATGCTAGTATGCAGTCTTGAATTAACATTTATTTTGTCTGAGAGAACTTAAATAGAGAATTTCTAAAGAAGTCCAAATTTGATACTGCCTCCAAGGAACTGGTAAAAACAGGCAAATTTCATCTAGAGGAACACAGTTTCAACATAGGGCTCAAAAAGACTTACAGATGAAGATATAAGAAACATGAGTTTATAGATAAAACAGAAAATCTTGAAACAAGCACTAAGAATTAGATTAATTAGAAAAAAATCAAAATAACACTTTTACCAATATTTCAGAGAAGGTCTTAGATACTGTAATTTTTTAAAAGAATAAAAAAATTATAGAACTGAAACAGGTAATTGTGGAAACAAAACAACAGAGGCTGGTCAAATATTGGGTTAGACATACCTGAAAATATAATCAGCAAAATGCAAAATAGAATTACTTAAAATGAAAAACAGAATCAATGAGCTTAAAAATAAGGAGGAATATTTAAAAGATGTAGATAAATGAATAAAAAGGTCAGTATATACTGAAAGAAGATGCAGATGGAGATAACTGGGTAGAAGCAACATACTAAGAGCTAAATTTTGAAAAATTAGCTCCTTTTAATTTCCAAACTTCTTAATACAGAAAAATTGAAATAAATGATTGAAGAAAATTTTAGTTTTAAAGTTTTGAGGGAAAAGACCTACTCAACAACAATTTTGTATGCAATTAAACAATAATTAGGGTCAATACAAGCATTTTATAGATGGTATAAAATTATGATTCATAAGCCAGCATTAAAAGAACTATTAGACATATTTCAGGTAGATAAAAATTGAACCAAATCTATTAGGATGTAAGAAACAGTGGGTATACAAATAATAAATATATTGAATAGATTTGTTATATGCTTTGCCTATAAAAAGTAAGTAATGATAAGACTTAAGTATAAGTGGTTAATGGAAAAAGTAAAATTCAGTGCTATAAACTACATTATTTTTGCACACACCTGAACAGTAGATAGTGGTAATTTCTATATGTCATGCTGTAGTAAATCATCAAGGTTTCTCATGAACTGAGGTGACTGGCTTGGGGATTCTTAATATTTCTGGCTTCCCTGAGTACCTATGGTATTGATCTCTCAACACATTTGTATAGATTTCTTAACCATACCATTTTCCCAAGCACAACATTCGGGAATCTCTGATCTAGATAAGTATAACCAACAAGATGGGGGTAGAACATGCCTGGACTTAAATCCTATTGTATTTCTATTGTAAAAAGGATGGTAGATATAGCGAAAAGAATTAAAGTATCCTTGTTAAAACATTAAAATAATGATAAAAAATTAAAATGTAGAATATTTAAATAGGTAAAGCAATTTGGCTGAGGTTAACATATAAACACTACTCTGTATAAAATAGATGACCACCAAGGGCCTACTGTATACCATAGGGGAACTAGACTCCATATTATGTAATAATCTATAAGGGAAAATAATATGATAAAGAAATATATACAACTGAAATACTGTGCTATATACCTGAAGCATACATGACATTATAAATCAACTACACTTCAAGAAAAAATTTAAAAAAAAGAACTTCAGTTAAAAATTAGATAAGGGGAGAGGATAAATTATATGGTAACATATCAGTATCTCAAACTCAACAAATATCAAACTGAGTTTTAAAATCCCTGGAGGAGGAAATGATAGCCTGCTCCAGTATTCTTGCTGGGATAATCCCATGGAAAGAGGAACCTGGTGAGCTACAGTCCATGGGGTCACAAAGAGTCAGACACAAGTGAAGTGACTGAGCACACATATTATTTAAAATACACATACTTAAACTATGAGATCATAGAAATGTAAAAGAAATTATATAAAAACAGATAACAAATAATTACAAATAACAAGAAACAGGTTCCTGATGTTAATATCAGATAAAATAAACATGAATGAAAAGCATTATTCAGAATGTGATTATA
>SJYA01003347.1:220689-242442 GCA_006410615.1 Neotragus moschatus | reverse complement strand
CTGATTTTATCTATGGGTTATTTAGAAGTATGTTCCTTAGTTTTTAAAGTTTGTCTGTTTTTTGAATTTTTTCCCCTAGTAGGAGATTAAATTACATTGCAATCAGACTGTATACTTATAATAAATTTCTAACCTGTCTTATGGCCATGTATGGTGTCATACAAATGGAATCATATCACATATAGTCTTTTGGATCTGGCTTCTTTTATCAAAGTACATTTAAAATTTATCTAAGTTGAATGAATTACTAGTTCCTTATTTTTATTGCTAAGGAACACTCCATTCCATGTATGTAACAAGGTTTATCCATTCACCTTTTGAAAGGCATCTAAGTTCTTTCAGTTTGGGGAAATTTTTGAATAAAACTTCTATATGTATATGTACAAGCTTTTGTATGAACATAATTTACATTTCTCTTGGACAAATCCTTAGGATTAGGATTGCTAGACATATGTTATGTGGTTATTTAACTTCATAAGAATCTGCCAAACTGTTTTCTAAAATGATTATAACATTTTACATTTTTACCAGCAGTGTGTGACATTTCAGTTTTTCTGCATTCTCTCCAAAACTTTGTATTTTAAGTTCCTGTTTGTCGTTTTATCCATTTTAGTAGGTGTGCGGTGATATCTAATTGCTTTTGGTTCCATTTTTCCCAAATGGTGATCAGCATTGTTCTTCATTAGGGGAAAGCAAATAAAAACAAAATAAGGTATCTTTATAGTCATACCAAAATGGCTGAAATTAAGGCTGACAATTCCAAACTTGGTTAAGATGTAAAGAAACTGGGACTCTCATATGTTGTTTTGGTTGTTGGAAATAGTACAAACACTTTGGGAGGGAAACCTATCTTGGCACTAGATACTGAAGCTAACAATATTCCTATTTATGCTGCAGTACAGCAGTCCCACTCCTAGAGAAATGAGTGCTTATGTGCCTGTACTCTGGAATGCAAGTATAAGAAATTCATAGCAAAGTAGTTTATAATATACCCAAACTGGAAATAACAACATGCCCATCAAGAATAGAATTAAATAAATTCTGGTCTATGAACACATCTATTACAAAGGATAAAATTCCTGCTATACATACTACTATCAGTGAATGTCATAGATACTTATTTGACAGAAACCAAACACAAACTATGTACAAATTAGTACATACTCTGATTTCTTTTTACATAATATTTAAAGAGAGGCAAGATAAATTTATAGTGACAGAAATAAGAACAGTAGTTGGCTCTATAGTGGGTGATTGATTTAAAAGGGGCATAAAAGGGAATTCGCTGGCAGTACAGTGGTTAAGACTTCACATTCTCACTGCTGAGGTTCCTGGGTTTGATCCATAGATGGGGGAAAATAAGATCCTGCAAGCTGTGAAGCACAGCCAAAAATGAAACAATTAAATAAATAAATAAATGGGACATAAGAGAACTGTATGGAATAATAAATTGAAAAGAGTAGTAATTATGAGGTTATAGGCAGATATAAAATTTTAATCTATATAATTAAGATTATACACCGGAATATTACCCAGCCTTAAATAAGTGAAAATTTGCAATAATATGAATGGACCTGAAGGGTATTATGCTTAGTGAAATAAGTCAGACAGAGAAAGATAAATACTGTATGTTATCATTTAATGTGGAATCTAAAAAATGAAATAAATGAAAAAATAGAAGCAGAATCGCAGATATAGAGAAAAGTCTAGTAGTTAACAGTGGGGCAAGACAGGGATATGGGATTGAAAAATACAAACTACTATGTATAAAACAAGCTACAAAGATATTGTACAGTGCATGGGATTTAGCCAATATTTTATAACAACAGTAAATGGAATATAATCTATAAAAATATTGAATGTTATATATGTGAAACTAATATAAATCAACTGTACTTCAGTAAAAATAAAAATCATAAAACCTCAAAAAATAAGATATATGACAGATTAATACACCTTACTGAATGCATTTATATGTCTTGTTATTGTTTCCTGACTTAGTTTAATTAGACTTGTTTATTAACCTAAAAACAGCTTTTAAATTAAATAAATCTGAGGGCTTAAATTAATCTGAGGTGTTATATATAAATTTACCTATAAAACAAAGTACAAAATCATTTTCTGGAAAATATATTTTCACTTATTAGATGAATGAAATAGTTATGAAATCAGGGCCTTGAGAAAGAACACAGTCTTATTTTCTTAAAATATAATTTTCTTCTTTGTAGTAGCTGAGATTTGCAAATTCTGAAAAATATAAGGCTGAGAACCATTGGTGTCCAAATCACATTGGAGAGGCCTCAGGTAAATATGAAGAACTTATGTCTACAGTTAGAAAGACCTAGGAATGATAGTGATTGAAAGCAGGTGATTAAAGTATCAATGTAACTTGGAAGTTTCTCACTTTTGATGTATTTGGTTTAAGCTAAAATTTTAAGATAATTGTTGAAAAAGCTTAAATTTAACTAACATCTTATGGAAAAAAACCCAAATGAACTTTTTGTCTAACCCAATATTAATAAAGAATTATTGAGTAATGTCAACATCATGGCATCATGAAATGCTCCCTTTTTTTCTCTTCAGTCTATAACCATTAAAACAGCTATAACTCAACAAAGATGCCTCTGCCCAGGACTCTGGACAGTTCTACACATCTGTACACCTAAAGGTAGGTGGAGTGGACACATAGAAGAGGTAGAACAAGGGGAGCAGTTGAGACAGTGCCTGTGATCCTAGACCCCCAGTTGCAGTGGCTGAGCCTGCAGCCCCAGAGAACCCAGTAGCATCAGGGAAGGCAACACACAAATAACCAGCCTTTCAGCTGCAGTGGTGTCCACAGCCACAGGGAACTAACTAAACATAGGGGCAGTAAAACCTGTGACCCTGTCCCATCATCCATAGAGGCACCTATGACTCTGGCCCTGCAATACCACCTACAGTGGTGGCACCCATGAACCCAGCAACCCTAGTCAAGGCAGAGACACTTTTGACCCTGGTTCCCCACCCCTCCTCATGATGGGAGAGTATACAACTCAAGATACTGGATCCAGTACAGGTGCCCACCATCCTGGTACCACAGGCAGCAGTGCCAGTTACACCAGTAGCAGCAAGGCATCTGTGACTCCAGAGGCACAATCAGCAACATTGAAGGGAGATAACTCTGAAAGAATCCTTGTAGGGTGGAAAGCTTCAATTCTCAGGTATACCCAGAGGTATACTAACCTGTTGAATTCTCAAGGAAGAGAGAAGAAAAAAGAGGAGAGGAAGAGGAGGAAGAAAGGTGTTCATTACTACAAATGCATCAGCAGAGGAACAACATCAAGTAAGATGAAGAACCACACTAACATAGTATCACAAGAAGAAAATGACAGTTCCCAAGAAGCCATGTAAATAGAATTTTTCCATGTAACTGATACAGAATTCAAAGTACCTGTCATGAAGAAACTAAGTGATATATATAAGAAAACCTAGAAAGAAAACCTAGAAAGGCAATTCAGTCAGCTCATAAATAAAATTAACAGAAGGAGAAAGTGAAACTCTTATTAAACAGTACATGTGCTCAGTTGTCCGTCTCGTCCAGGCTATGGTTTTTCCAATGGTCATGTTTGGATGTGAGAGTTGGACTGTGAAGAAAGCTGAGTGTGGAAGAATTGATGCTTTTGAACTGTGGTGTTGGAGAAGACTCTTGAGTCCCTTGGACTGCAAGGAGATCCAACCAGTCCATCCTAAAGGAGATCAGTCCTGAGTGTTCACTGGAAGGACTGATGCTGAAGCTTAAACTCCAGTATTTTGGCCACCTCATGTGAAGAGTTGACTCATTGGAAAAGACCCTGATGTTGGGAGGGATTGGGGGCAGGAGAAGGGAACGACAAAATATGAGATGGCTGGTTGGCATCACTGACTCGATGGACACAAGTTTGGGTAAACTCCGAGAGTTGGTGATGGACAGGGAAGCCTGACGTGCTGCAGTTCATGGAGTTGCAAAGAGTCGGACACAACTTGAACAACTGAACTGAACTATGCTCAGTTGTGTGCAACTCTGTGACCCCATAGACTGCATCCCACATCTTCTCTGTCCATGGGATTTCCCAGGCAAGGATACTGGAGTGGGTTTCTATTCCCTACTCTAGGGGATCTTCCCGACCCAGGGATTGAACTTGCATCTCCTGTGTCTACTGCATTGGCAGGTGGATTCTTTACCACTGAGCTACCTGTGAATCCCTAAAAAAAAAAAGTACCAAATTATTAAGTTGAAGAACCCCCGAAAATGAGATGAATAACGCATAGAAAGCATTGTACATAGAAAAGACCATGTGGAAGATAGAATCAGTGAGTTCAAAGGTAGAACTCTAGCAATGACACATGTAAAAGAAGAGAAAGAGATAAAATCTAAAAAAAAAAGGAATTCTATGAGAACTATCCAACTCTATAAAAAGGGAAAAATTAAGATAATGGGTATCCCAGAAGGAGAAGGGTAGAAGATAGTATAACAGCATTTATTTAAAGAAAAAATAGGTGAGAACTTCCCAAATATGGGGAAGGAACAGGATATAGAATTTCATGAAACCAAGAGAATACCTAATTACCTCAATGCATAAAGACCTTCCTCAAGATGTATTATATTAAAACTATCAAAAGTCAATGACAAAGGCAGAATTTTAAAGTCAGCCAGGGGGAAAAAATGGTAACCTACAAAGAAACTCCTATTAGGCTATCAGCAGATTTCTCTATAGTCAAGGAGAGAGTAGAATGATGTACTCAAAATACTAAAAGATAAAAACTGTCAACCAACAATACACTGTTTAGCAAGATGCCATTCAGCTATGAAGGAGAAATAAAAGCCTTTCCCAGAAAAACAAAAGCTGAGAGAGTTTGTCAACCCTAGACCTGCTTTACAAGACATGTTGAAAGCAGCTTTTCTATCTGAAACAAAAAGGCAAAGGCACATAAAGCTTTGAGTAAGGTGATAGAATCAGACATTTTCAACTCCATATTAGAATGGGCTGTTAAGCAGTTAATTATAGCATGAAGGTTAAAGAGAAAAGACAGTAAAAAATAATTACACCTATTGCAATTTGATAAAATCAAAACATATAAAGGGATAGATAATGTGAGATAAGAGCATAAAAGGGGGAAGAGAGAAAGGATGAAAATCAGGCTATTTTGTCTATGAGACATCTTAAAAATACCTCATGGCAACCACAGAACATACATCTATAGCACAGAGACACAAAAAAGGAAACAGAAAAATACAGAAAACTACTAACAGAAAATTGTAGAAAACAAAAATAAACGAGTTATAGAGGAATCAGAAAACAAGAAGTAAGACTGCTACCTCATGCCATACACAAAATAAAGTGGACTAAAGACTTGGATATGGCGTATGAAACCATAAACTCCTAGCAGAAAGCATAAAGAGTACATTCTTTAACATCAGTTTAGCAGTACCTTTCTGGATGTCTCCTCATGTAAGGGAAGCAAAACCAAAAATAAATAAGTGAAACTATAGCAAATTAAATGGTTTCTGCACAGCTCAGGAAACTAAAACATAATTAAAAGACAACCTACTAAAAGAAAGTATTTGCAAATCATAAATTTGATAAGAGTTAATGGCCAAAATCACTTCATGGGAAATAGATGGGGAAACAGTGGAAACAGTATCAGACTTTATTTTTGGGGGCTCCAATATCACTGCAGATGGTGACTGCAGCCATGAAATTAAAAGATGCTTACTTCTTAGAAGGAAAGTTATGACCAAACTAGATAGCATATTGAAAAGTAGAGACATTACTTTGCCAACAAAGGTCCATCTAGCCGAGGCTATGGTTTTTCCAGTGGTCATGCATGGATGTGAGAGTTGGACTGTGAAGAAAGCTGAGTGCTGAAGAATTGATGCTTTTGAACTGTGGTGCTGGAGAAGACTCTTGAGAGTCCCTTGGACTGCAAGGAGATCCAACCAGTCCATTTTGGAGGAGATCAGCCCAGGGATTTCTTTAGAAGGAGTGATGCTAAAGCTGAAACTCTAGTAGTTTGGCACCTCATGCAAAGAGTTGACTCATTGGAAAAAACTCTGATGCTGGGAGGGATTGGGGGCAGGAGGAAAGGGGGATGACAGAGGATGAGATGGCTGGATGGCATCACCAACTCGATGGACGTGAGTTTGAGTGAACTCCGGGTGTTGGTAATGGACAGGGAGGCCTGGCGTGCTGCAGTTCATGAGGTCGCAAAGAATCAAACACGACTGAGCAACTGAACTGAACTGAACTGAATGGCCAAAATATATAAAGAACACATACAAGTCAGTAACAACAACAACAACAACAAAATCCCAGTTTTTAAAAATGAACAAAGGAGCTGAATGAACATTTTTCCAAAGACGACATATGATAGTTCAATAGACAAATGAAAGGATGTTCAACATCCTTATTATTAGGGAAATGCAAATCAAAACCAAAATGAGCTATTGCCTCACAACTGTTGAAATGCTATTATCAAAATGGTAGGGAATAACAAGTGCTAGAGAGGATGTGGAGAAAAGAACTCTGTCATTTTGTGCTTGCTGCAAGTCAAATGGCTCTGCCAGTTGGGACTACAGTTTATCAAGCTGGCAGAGTGACAGCTTTCATTGTTGTAAAAAATTTTATCATATATTCAGTTCTGAACAGTTCATATGGAAGAGAGGTGTGAGCAGGCAGAACTTACCAATAAGTTCTTGATAACCTGAACTTAGCAATACTGTAATGACACTGGCCCAGGAGACAGAGATCATTTAGGTCCCTGGAACCCGGAGCATATCTCCCTGAAAGATTTATCTGCCTCAGCTGCCACCAAGGGTCCTTGAGTTTCAGGATCAGATATAATACAACAAAGCTGGATCTCCCTATGAAAAAAATAATTTTTGCCACAGTTGCTTCAGAATGAACACAAAGCAAAGAAAGTAAGATGCTGAAGAATTAATTCTTAAAATTATACATTAATAGCTTTAACATCCAGCTAATTCTGCCTCATAAGCAAGATGTTAAGACAGTGACCAGTTTATGGTAGAATAGTGATATATCTGCAAGTGACTTCTGAACTAAAGTTGTTTAATATGCATGATTGTTGATGCAGTATTGTCACCCAAAAAATCACTCTGCCAGTAATAGCTTCCAGTAGATGTAGCCTTGGTCCTGAGACATTGGTTGCCAGCTTCAGTGTACCAATATTGGGAAAAGTAGTCAAATATTAGAAATATTTGTGCAAAGAATTAATTGGTGAACAAACCATAATTAGAGGGAAACTCAAAACATCATATGATTAACATTAAAACATAATTTTCAGAAACATTTGCAGTAAGATAACTTTATATTAACAAAGCTGTGGTTATCTGTGAAGAATACATTAGTTTATTAATCATTCAGAGAAAGTCAGATGAGAACTGAATATGGGATGATTGTGTTACTCTTTATCATCCCTAAACTTTATGTCGGAGTTTAGATGATTAAAATATATATATGTTTTGAAATTTAAAGAAAAAATTTATTGAAGATCTGAAAAAAATTTCTAGGGTCTTTTTTTGGCAAGGTAATAGTAGGTTATAAAATGAAAATTAATGGAATAATAAGGCACTTAAAAATTTTTTAATTAAAAAAATGATAATAGTAAAAGTATATCTAGGACTTTCTCTGGAGCTGTTGTGGACTGTGTGGGGTCAGTTCATTTTCATATAGTTCCTTGGTCCGGCTTGTACTTCTCAAGGTCTATGGGCCCCTTCCTATGTAGTCGGGGCTAACTACAGGGTTTTAATCTATTGCACCTGTCACTTCCAAAGCAGCTCCCTCTTTATTTTAGCTTATGTTTGCTGGTCTCTTGAATGTCTAATTTCTGCCCTGACACAACGGGGGCAATGGTGGTCACTTTTTTTAGGCTCACTTGTTCAGTTGTGCTGTGGGGAGGGAGGAACACTGCAAACAAATATCACTGATGTGTGCTCACAGTGTTTCAGCTGCATTGGGTTTGCCTCCACTCACGGTGTGTGTGCTTTCCCAGCCTACACTGCTCAGGATCTAGCTTGTTCTGCTGGGAACTGTCTGATGCAGGCCCTGGTTTGCATGCATTTCCCAGGTCTAAGCCGCTCAGGTTCTCGGGTACTCCACAAAGGCACAGACTTGGTTGGGCCTGCGTTTTGTGCCCGTCCCAGGTCTGAGCAGCTCAGGTGACCAGGTGCTTGGCTAGCACAGTCGCCCTCAGTTGAAGCCTGCAACTTATAGCCTCCCCAGTCCCAGCCTCTTGGTTTTCTGGGTGTACAACAGGCATGCCTTCTCAGGTATGCCGTGCGTCTCTTCTGGGGAGCTGATCTCTGGCTGTTACCCTCCTGGTGAATGTTGACCATCCAGAGTCCCAAGAAGTCTTGGTTAGCAATGAAGTCTGCTTGCTGCTGCTAAGTCACTTCAGTCGTGTCTGACTCTGTGTGACCCCATAGACGGCAGCCCACCAGGCTCCCCCGTCCCTAGGATTCTCCAGGCAAGAACACTGGCGTGGGTTGCCATTTCCTTCTCCAATGCATGAAAGTGAAAAGTGAAAGTGAAGTTTCTCAGTCGTGTCTGACTCTTAGCAACCCCATGGACTGCAGCCCACCAGGCTCCTCTGTTCATGGGATTTTCCAGGCAAGAGTACTGGAGTGGGGTGCCATTGCCTTCTCCTGAAGTCTGCTTGCAGTTTGGTATATGATGCCTCTCTGGGGCCTCGATTGCCCCCTTCTGGCTCTGGCTGCCCTCACCTGCCCTCACCTCAGATTGCCCTCGGGGTATTCAGGCCCAGTCTTTACCCAAAGCACTGCAGCCCGTGCCTCCCTATCCAGCCCCCAATTGGTAGTGGGGGAGGTAAGCATCTGGGCTGCTGGTCCACTGGGAGTTGCTGTTGGGCACATAATCTGTGGGTTTTAATTATTTATTTATTTTTCCTCCCAGCTATTTGCCCTCTGAGATTCCAAAGCTTGCCACAGACCCACCAGAGAAGAGTGTTTGCTGGTGTTTGGAAACCTCTCTTTTTTAAGTCTCCCTTCCCAGGATGGATCTCAATCCCTACCTCTATTGCCTCTCTTTTTTTCTTTCATATTTGGTCCTACCTCCTTTCGAAGACAATGGGCTGCCTTTCTGGGTGCCTGATATCCTCTACCAGCATTCAGAAGTTGTTTTGTGGAATTTGCTCAGTGTTCAAATGTTCTTTTGATGAATTTGTGGGGGAGAAAGTGGTCTCCCTATCCTGTTCCTCTGCCATCTTAGGACTGCTTGAAAAAACAATTTCTAAAAGATTAACTTTTACAAAAAAACTGTAGCTGCACAATGTACTGAGTCTGTCATGTTAAGACATGCATTAGACACAAATACATAAACTATGAAACAAGCCACCATTCTTCAACAATCTGAACAAAGATAAAATGCCTAACAAACAACATAGATGGATGACTTGCAAAGGATGGGCTCTTTTTACTTTAAGCACCATAAAAAATGGGAGCAGAAATAGTTGAGTGTGTTCAGTTATATACACTGAATTGAATGTTTGGCACTAGGAGTCAAGAGTATTATGTCATTACAGCATTAGCATATATTATAAAAGTGCATAGTGTCAAAGGAATAGAAACTACCAGCATTCAAAAGCAGCTTTCTCAACTAAGCAATAAAACACTCGACAGTTTGCCTTTCTATTGTCTACCACTGAATACACTGTTAGAAACTTTGAAATGAAAAAAGGAGCTGTAACTCCTTTTATTTTCTCTATTTAAAATAAAACAGAAAACAAACATCAGTCTTGTTGTACGTGAACATTTACAAAGTACATTGTACAGGAGAAGGACTAAGAAACAAAATGTGTTTACAGAGATCAAAAGTGAGTGGGTGCAAACACCTCACACAGCTTTCCAGTGGTACTCAGAGAGCAACTTCATAATCGCTGGCAATAAGCAAAGTTGTAGAGTTCTTTGCTTGGTATTTTAGGAAATCATGAAGATCATTCATTCAGTAATAAAGCAAGGCTCTTCTCATTCAGAGGTGTATAGGCCAACATTGCCCCAATTCTTACAAATGATCTCAGGAGACGTGAGGCCCCATACACCTGGGACATAGATACATCAGGGTGGTTGACAAGGATCTCAGCATATGTGACCTCTCAAATTTGTAGAGCAGTTGAGTGCCCAGCATCACAATGAAGTACCCCATTATCCTGGCCAAACCTCATTGATTGCATACTCCTTATTATCTATGCTTCTTCAAGATTTCTTACACTTTCTATGATCCTCTAAAATGGAAGGCTTCGCCATTGGCTTAGCAGTAAAGAATCTGCCTTCAAGCAGGAGCTGCAGGAGACACAGGTTCAATCCGCCGGTCAGAAAGAAACCCTGAAGAAGAGTATGGTAATCTATACAGAGTTCTTGCAGGGAGAATCCCATAAACAGAGGAGCATGGTGAGTTATGTTCCAAGGGGTGGTGAAGAGTTGAAACTACTGAAGCAACATACAATGCGTGAACTAAAATGTAATCAACATTCTTCTTGGCAGGAAGATGAAAAGCTCGTCTTGGCTGGGAACTTTACCCCAGTCATCAACAAGCCATTATTTGAATTTTCAGGAATAGTAACTTTGACTTCAGCTCTGCTCATGATGTATCCTCGCTTTTAAGCATAGGATCTACTCGAGCCCTTATCCAACATGGAGGCTGCAGTGTCTGACTGGGGCTGCCACCATCTCCAATCTTGTGTCAGTTCTGCTTCGTTTTCACTTCACCTTTTATCTGCTGCATCGCACCAGGCTCCTTGCCACGGGCAGCAACTCCCCTGATTCTTCCCTTCTGCATACCACTCCTGACTGGCTCTTTGAAGTTTTCCTTGCTTCTGCAGGGTGATAGTCATGGGATTGTGAACTCTGCTTTCTGGAACACATTCCAGCCACTGTAATGTGTGAAGTATGTTGCTTGGATCTCCTTTATGGCTACTTGTACCTACTTCCTTTCATAAGGAAGACACCCACACAAAAAAAGCACTTTACTGGGAGTTTAGGCTCCGGGTCCTACTTCTGCACCATTGATAAGAAAATAACTGCTGCCCACACCTCCCATCCAGCCCTGACTACTGCCCTCTAGTCTCTCCCCAACCCAGCTGTCGGTGAGACACGCCATCAAGCATCGTTAGCTCTACATCTTGGGCCTGATATGCCTGCGCCCACCAAGCACCTGGATCTGCAATATTTTGTTTAGGACCTCAATATTTCATCAGAAGGATAATGACTGAGCCACTAAACTTGGTCTTCCAAGACTCAGACGGTAAATAATCTTTCTCAGAGCAGGAGCGACAGGAGACAACAGATCCCTGTGTCAGGAAGGTCCCCTGGAGAAGGCCATGGTAAGCCCCTCCATTATTCTTGCCTGGAGAATCCCATGGAGAGGTTCCCTTTGGGCTATGGTCCACGGGGATGCAACGAGTCAGACAAGACTCAAGTGGTGAACCACACACCCACTAGAATGGAATCCACGTCCTTCTTGGCAGACAGATGAAAGAGCGTGCATTGGCCCGACACAGACACCCCAGTCATGAACCAGCGACCATTTGAGTTTTACAGGAATCCTGACTTTGACTTCAGCTCTGCTCATGAGTATTTCCTGGCTTTAAAGCGTAGGATCTACTCGAGCCCTTCATCAGTGAGGAGGCTGCGATATCTCAGTGGGGCTGCCGAAATTTCCAGTCTTCTGACAGTTCTTTCTCGTTTTCACATCAATGTTTATCTGCTGCATTGCACCAGGCTTCTTGCCAGGGTCAGCCTCTCCCCTGCACCTTCCCCTCTGCATACCACTCCTGGCTGGCTCTTTGAAGTTTTCCTTCCTTCTGCAGATTGAGAGCCATGGGCCTGAGGACCCCACTTTCTGGAACCTATTCCAACCACTGTACCATGTGTAGTATGTTGCTTGGCTGTCTTTTTTGGCAACTTGTAGTGACTTCACTTAAGAAAGAATAGGCCCACGCAAACACTGCCATCTGCTACCTTCCTGGGAATTTAGGCTCCGCATCCTGCTTCTGCAATGTTGATACGAGATTCACTCCTCCTCGAACCAGCCTTGACCACTGCCCCTTCAACTCGCCCCCTTCCATCTGCGGGTAAGACACCCCCTCAGGCATTGCCAGCTCTACATCTTGTGCCTGATTTGACGGCACCCTAGAACGCCCAGTACCAGACCTAAGATATTTTGTTGAGGATCTCAATATCTCTTCAAAAGGAGGAAGATGACCGAGACCATAAACATGGTCTAGCAAGACTTAGACTGTTTCGTTCTCAGAGCACGAGCAACAGGAGACACAGGTTTGATCCGTGGGTCAGGAAGGTCCCCTGGAGAAGGCCATGGTATCCCCCTCTATTATTCTTGCCTGGAGAATCCCATGGACATTGGGTCTTGGTTGGGCTACCGTCCATGGGGATACAGTGAGTCAGACGGAATTTAAGCTCTGACCCACACTCACACTAGAAGGGAATCCACATTCTTCTTGGCAGAATGATGAATCAGCTTGTTTTGGCTGGGTATTCATGCGCCAGTCATCAACAAGCCACCGTTTGAGTGTTTCAGCAATTGTGACTTTGACGTCTGTTCTGCTCAGGTATGATTTCCTCGCCTTCAAGCATAGGATCTTCTCAAGCCCTTCTCTAGCATGGAGGCTGCGGTATCTCCCTGGGGCTGCCACTGTCTCTGGTCTTCTGTTGGTTCCTTGTCATTTTCACCTCAATGTTTATCTGCCGCATGGCACCAGGCTTCTCACTGGAGGCAGCCACTTGCCTGCATCTTCCCCTCTGCATATCACTCCTGAATGGCTCTTTGAAGTTTTCATTGATTCTGCAGGTTGTTAATCATGGGCTTATGGAATCTGCTTTCTCAACCCATCCTAGCCACTGCAATGTGTGAAGTATGTCACTTTGTTCTCTTTTATGATTACTTGAACCTACTTCCTTTCATAAGGAAGACGCCCACGCAAACAAAGCACTCTCTCACCTTACTGGGAGTTTAGGCTCCGAGTCCTACTTCTGCACCATTGATAAGAGATTAACTGCCGCACACTTTTCCCACCAGCCCTGATCGCTGCCCTCAATTCTCTCCCCAACCCAGCTGTTGGTGACACGTGACATCAGGCATCACCAGCTCTACATCGTGGGCCTGATTTGCCTGCATCCACAGCCCACCAAGCACCTGGATGTGCAGTATTTTGCTGAGGACCTCAATATTTCGTCAGAAGGAGGATAATGACTGAGCCAATAAACTTGGTCATCCAAGAGTCAGACGGTAAATAATCTTTCTCAGAGCAAGTGCGACAGGACAGACAGGTTCTATCCCTGTGTCAGGAAGGTCCCCTGGAGAAGGCCATGGTAAATCCCACCATTATTCCTCCTGTAGAATCCCATGGAGAGGGTCCTGGTGGGCTACGGTCCACGGGGAGGCAACGAGTCTCGAGTGGCGAACCACACTCACACTAGAATGGAATCCACGTCCTTGGCAGATAGATCAAAGAGCATGCACTGGCTGGACACTTATGCCCCAGTCATGAACAAGCAACCATTTGAGTTTTACAGGAATCCCGACTTTGACTTCAGCTCTGCTCATGAATGTTTCCTGGCTTTAAAGTGTAGGATCTACTCGAGCCCTTCTCCGGTGTGCAGGCTGTGATATGTCAGTGGGGCTGCAGAAATTTCCGGTCTCTCACAGTTCTTTTAACATTTTCACTTCAGCGTTTATCTGCTGCATTGCACCAGACTTCTTGCCAGGGGTAGTCCCTCGCCTGCACCTTCTCCTCTGCATACCACTCCTGACTGGCTCTTTGAAATTTTCCTTGCTTCTGCAGATTGAGAGCCATGGGCTTGAGGACCCCACTTTCTGGAACCTATTCCAACCACTGTACCGTGTGCAGTATGTCACTTGGCTGTCTTTTTTGGCAACTTGTAGCGACTTCATTTAAGAAAGATGAGGGCCACGCAAACACTGCCATCTGTCGCCCTCCTGGCAATTTAGGCTCTGCATCCTGCTTCCACAGCGTTGATAAGAGATTCGCTCCTCCTCGAACCAGCCTTGACCACTGCCCCTTCAACTCTCCCGCTCCCATGTGAGGGTCAGACTCCCACTCAGGCATCGCCACCTCTACATTTTGTGCCCAATTTGACGGTGCCCTGGCACCCTTGGTACCAAACCTATGATATTTTGTTGAGGATCTCAATATTTCATCAGAAGAAGGAAGATGACCGAGACCATAAACATGGTCTAGCAAGACTTAGACTGTTTAAAATCATTCTCAGAGCAGGAGTGAGAGGAGACACAGGTTTGATCTCTGGGTCAGGAAGGTCCCCTGGAGAAGGCCATGGTATCCCCCACTATTAGTCTTTTCTGAAGTATCCAATGGACATAGGGTCCTGGTGGGTGATGTTCCACGGGGATGCAAAGAGTCAGACAGGACTCAAATGGTGAACCACACTCACGGTAAAATGGTATCTGCGTACTGCTTGGCAGATAGATGAAAGAGTGTGCATTGGCCAGATACTTACTTCCCAGTCATGAACAAGCGACTATTTGAGTTTTACTGGACTCCTGACTTTGACTTCAGCTCTGCTCATGAATGTTTCCTGGCTTTAAAGCGTAGGATCTACTTGAGCCCTTCTCTGGTGAGGAGGCTGTGGTATCTCAGTGGGGCTGCCGAAATTTCCAGTCTTCTGACAGTTCTTTCTTGTTTTCACGTCAATGTTTATCTGCTGCATTGCACCAGGCTTCCTGCCAGTGTCAGCCCCTCACATGCACCTACCTCTCTGCATACCTCTCCTGGCTGGCTCTTTGAAGTTTTCCTTGCTTCTGCAGATTGAGAGCCATGGGCTTGAGGGCCCCGCTTTCTGGAACCTATTCCAACTACTCTAACATGTGAAATACATCGCTTAGCTGTCTTTTTTGGCAACTTGTTGCAACTTCATTTAAGAAGAGTCCGACACAAACACTGCCTTCTGTCACCCTCCTGGGAATTTAGGCTCCGCGTCCTGCTTCTGCAGTGTTGATAAGCAATTCGCTCCTCCTCAAACCAGCCTTAATCACTGTCCCTTCAACTCTCTCCCTCCCATCTGAGGGTTATATGCCCGCACAGGCATCGCTACCTCTACATCTTGTGCCTGATTTGAGGCACCGTAGAATGCCCAGTACCGGACCTAAGATATTTTGTTGAGGATGTCAATATTTCTTCAGAAGGAGGAAGATGACCGAGACCATAAACATGGTCTAGCAAGACTCAGACTGTTTAAAATTGTTCGCAGAGCATGAGCAACAGGAGACACAGGTTTGATCCGTGGGTCAGGAAGTTCCCCTGGAGAAGGCCATGGTATCCCTCTCTATTCTTGCCTGGAGAATCCCATGGACATAGGGTTCTGGTGGGCTACCATCCATGGGGATGCAATGAGTCAGACGCGATTTAAGCTCTGAACCACTCTCGCACTAGAAGGGAATCCACATTCTTCTTGGCAGAATGATGAATAAGCTCTTTTGGCTGGATATTTACGCCTCAGTCATCAGCAAGCCACCGTTTTGAGTGTTTCAGGAATTGTGACTTTGACATCAGCTCTGCTTAGGAATGATTCCCAGCATTCAAGCATAGGATCTACTCAAGCTGTTCTCTGGCATGGAGGCTACGTTGTCCCCCTGGGGCTGCCACCAACTCCAGTCTTCTGTCGGTTCTTTGTCGTTTTCACCTCAATGTTTATCTGCTGCATGGCACCAGCCTTCTCACTGGAGGCAGCCACTTGCCTGCACCTTCCCCTTTACATACTATCCTGACTGGCTCTTTGAAGTTTTCCTTGCTTCTGCAGGTTGCTAGTCATCGGTTTGTGGACTCTGCTTTCTGGAACCCATCCCAGCCATTGCAGTGTGTGAAGTATGTCGCTTGGTTCTCTTTTATGGATACTTGTACCTACTTCCTTTCATAGTGAAGACACCCACCAAACAAAGCACTCTCTCACCTTACTGGGATTTTAGGCTCCGGGTCCTACTTCTGCATGGTTGATAAGAGATTAACTGCTTCCCACTCCTCCCACCAGCCCTGACTGCTGCCCTCTGTTCTCTCCCCCACCCAGCTGTCGGTGAGACGTGACATCAGGCATTGCCAGCTCTACATCGTGGGCCTGGTTTGTCTGTGTCCACAGCCCATCAAGCACCCGGACCTGCAATATTTTGTTGAGGACCACAGTACTTCGTGAGGAGGAGGATAATGACCGAGCCAATAAACTTGGTCTTCCGAGACTCAGATGGTAAATAATCTTTCTCAGAGCAGGAGCAACAGGAGACAACAGGTTTGATCCCTGTGTCAGGAAGGTCCCCTGGAGAAGGCCATGGTAAGCCCCTCCGTTATTCTTCCTGGAGAACCCCATGGAGAAGTTCCTTTTAGGCTATGGTCCACGGGGATGCAATGAGTCAGATGGGACTCAAGTGGCGAACAGCAGCTGAAACAAAAACCATATTACAGAAAGTTAATCATGATGAAAAAGAAAAGTCCCTTTTGGCTCAGCTGGAAAAGCACTTGCCCCCAATGTGGGAGACCTGAGTTCAGTTCCTGGGTTGGGAAGATTCCCTGGAGAAGGGAAATGCTACCTACTGCATTATTCTGTCCTAGAGAATTCCATGGATGGTATAGTCCATGGGGTGGCAAAGGGTTGGACAGGACTGAGCAACTTTCATGTGTCCCAGATGAATGGACAAGATAAAATCCCAGAAAAAACCTAAATGAAGTGGAGACGGGCAATCTTCCAGAAAAAGACTTCAGAATAATGATTGTGAAGATGACCAAGGATCTCAGGAAAAGAATGGAGTCAAAGACTGTGAAGATGCAAAAAATGTTTACCAAAGACCTAGAAGAGCTAAAGAACAAACAGATGACTAATACACTAAAAGAAATCAAAAGCAGAATAACTGAGGCAGAGAATTGGTAAATGACCCAGAGGACAGAATGGTGGAAATCACTGCCACAGAACATAATATAGAAAAAGAATGAAAAGTAAACAGCCTAAGAGACCTCTGGGACAACATAATGTACCAAAATTTGCATTATAGAGGTCTCAAAAGGAGGAGAGAGAGAGAAAGGACCTGAAAAAATATTTGAAGAGATAATAGCTGAAGAATTCCTGAACATGGGAAAGGAAATAGTCAACCAAGTCCCAGAAACACAGAGAGTCCCAGGAAGGATAAACCCAAGGAGGAACACACCAAAAACACAGAGTAACCAAACTGACAAAAATTAAGGACAGGTAAAATATTAAAAGCAACAAGGGAAAAATGACACATAACATACAAGGGACTCCCATCAGGCTATCAGCTAATTTCTCAATAGAAACTCTACAAGTCAGAAGGGAATGGCATGATATATTTAAAGTGATGAAAGGGAAGAACCTACAACCAAGACTACTATACCCAGCAAGATTCTCCTTCAGATATGATGGAGAAATCAAAAGCTTTCCAGACAAGCAAAAGTTAAGAGAATTCAGCACCACCAAACCAGCTTTACAACAAATAAACTAAAGGCAGGAAACAAGAGAAGGAAAAATCTACAGAAAATAAACCCAAAATAATTAAGAAAATGGTCATAAGATCATGCATATTGATAATTACTTTAAATGTAAATGTATTAAATGCACCAACCAAAAGATATAGATGGACTGGGTGGATGCTTGCACTTACTACATCACTCTACTTAATCCCCCCCAATTGTATGTAATTATTTTACATTGTTAATCATATTCCTACTATGGCTTGCAATTGTACTTATCTTTTATTTTTTGTTTGGCTGCTGATTGTGAAAACTGATAAATATCTTTTACTGTTGTGATTATGTAACTGTGATTGGTCAACAAAAAATAATAGAACTCTATTATCACCAAAACTAGGATCTAATAGAAACACCTGCAGTCACTTTTTAAAATCCAGATGCATATCAGACTTATCATGAATTTTTTTGAAAAATACAAATGCTCAAGAATTGCTGTTTTTTCTCCAGAGCTCCAGATATGTTTCCAATGAGTGGTCATATTGAAAAACAGCTATGCTATATGGTAATCTTTTATCTAGTTTGTTTCAGTTTTTCTATTTCATAATCAGTGCTCCCATTTTAGTTCATGTTCTCTGATTTCTCCATCTCTCTTTTCTTTTTCTTGGTGTTTTCTCAAGCCTTTATCAACTGTAGTAGAAAAGGTTTTGTATCTGTGTATATATATATATATGTGAAAACTTAGAATTTTTGCCAAAGTTATGACATTTTGATTCCACTTGTTCAGCTTAGTATGAATAGAATGCTAGATTTCTAATTTAAAAATAGATATGTAACAACAAAGGTTTTATGTATGACATAAGGAACTATAGTCAATAGTTTGTAATAACCTATGATGGAAAATAATTTCAAAAGTAATATATGTGTGTTTGTATAACTGAATCACCTTGCTGTGTACTCGAAACATTGTAAGTCAACTAGACTTCAATAAAGTATATATTTAATAAAAAGAATAAGCAGGTGAAAGAGGAGGAGAAGCAGGATTGAGGAAAAAGAGAAGAAACCTCTCAACTTTGTTTCTCTTTAACTTACTGATATATTTCAATCATACAAACTTCTTAAAAAAAAAAAGACTTCTCGAGTCTTGTCTCCAGGTTTTAACCTATTGATTATTTTTCAGCCCACTCAAAAATTAGTTTTGATCTTCAGTTCTTGAAAATGCTTGCTCTGAAGTCAGTCAATGACTTCTCACTTGTCTAATCCAACAGTTTTTATTATACCTTAGTTTACTCAATGCATATTTAACATTTGCCATGGTTGCCATTTTCATGTACATCTCTCTTGGTTTTCTACAGAACCATTTTATTTTAGTTCTATTTATTACTTCAATTCTCATTATTTCAATTGTCACCTATGGTATACTTAGGTCTCACTTTTACTGTGAACTCCAGAACTATAAATCTTCTTAAATCTGTATTTAACATGTTTCCTCCAACACCCTTCTAATTGTGTCTCATAATCTTTCATCTAGACAACTGTAAGCATTTCCTACCTACATTCTCATGTTCTCCACCTGTATATGGTCATCCTAAATAGCCTTTCAAAACACAAGTATGTTAATATCAGTCACCTGCAGAAACCTTCAGTGACACTTGCCACATACATATTAAAATTTAAACCCTTTAGTATGGTACCTTGGAGTATTGCTAGTTTGGTCTCTCTCATCTTTTTGGCTCAATCTGTCAGCACTATCCTCCATACATGGCACGTTACTGTTGTACTCTGTTATTTTGAAATCCCAGAATGAACTATGTTCTACATCTTCAAGCTTTTAAAAATTCATTCTGAATAGCGGAAATCTTATTCTTTATCCTTCCATATGCCTATTAAATACTTTTTATCCTTTAAGAAGCACCTAAAATGTGACTTCAGTAAATTTTAATGGATTTTCTCAGTGAAATATCCTTGATCCTTCCTCTGAGTTCTTGTAACATACACTCACATCTATGGATAATACACACTATAAGGTTTTTACATTTATCTTCCACCATATCTGAGACCAAAGAGAGGTGTATCTTTCTCATGTGAAACTCCCTAGAGATTTATTCATTTAGGAAGTAAAAAGGTGCTGGGTTATGGAGGTTAATTGACATGGTTCTTGCTGCCCTGGTGGCTCTAGCAGTAAAGAGTCTGCCTGCAATGTAGGAGCTGCAAGTTCAATCCCTGAGTAAGGAAGATCCACTGGAGGAGGAAATGGCAACCCACTCCAGTATTCTTGCTTGCAGAATCCCATGGACAGGAGGAGTCTGGTGGGCTATAGTCCTTAGAGTTGCAAAGAATTGGGCATAACTGAAACAATTTAGCATGCATTGCTTTCAGAGAGCTAAAAATAATGACTGCGAGTGCAAGAAGATTTAAAAGTATTATATTTTAAGAAGTGAAGCAATGACAATATATGGCAAAAACCACCACAATATTGTAAAGTAGTTTCCAATTAAATAATTTTTCTAAAAATGTGAAGCAATGGAAGCTTAGCATTTTTATAGTCTGTTTTAATTAATCTTTGCCACATTAAAACCATTCTTCCACTTTGTTCAAGGAAATTATTCTCTTGCCAAAGCATAGGGTGGAAATTGTTACAAACACTCTTGTGGCTTTCTTGTAAAATCAAAACAGATTGGAGGTCAATGGAACATGGGATAAATGCAATATCAAAACAACTGATGTTAATGCTATACCCTGGGAGCTGTAGGAGAACTTTGAATTATCTGCACATCATTTACAATATGTTTAGAAATATTTTTCAGAATTGAGTAATTTTTCTTACACCATAGTCAAATATTTAACTGTAAACAAATACACAACATTTTAGCTTATTTTATCTCTATAGCTTTTTAGAGAAGCTAAATAATTTTGCATCAATCAAACCAGTGAAAGAGTGAATGCTGTTTCATAAATAGAACATTTTTGCCTAAAAGTTTATCCTTTGGAGCCTGGGATTAACATTTAACATATACACTCTACTATATAAAAATAGATAACAACAAGGACCTGTTACATAGCACAGGGAACTATACTCAATATTTATAAAAACCTATAAGAGAAGAGAACCTAAAAATATATGTATAAGAGAGTCACTTTGCTGTACACCTAAATCTAACACAACATTGTAAATCTACTATACTTCAATAAAAATAAAACCCAAAAAATCCCCTCTAAAAATGTATTTTATGTTTATGTCAGTCAAAAGTTTCCTTTTATAAAATCAAAATATTATAATGGCTCTTACCTTATGCATGTTTGCAGCCTGGACAATTAACAATCACCTGTTGACTGATTTCTCTCCCTAAACTCTAAGCCTCTTGTGTCTCCTTTTATCCTGCTGTCAAAGTAACACTTCCTTGCATATAATCCTCCTCTGGCTCATCAGCGACACTAGGATGAAATTTTCTGGTTATAATTGCTCCAAACTTTTCCACCACTGGATTCCCACTTATCTTCTCTGTATATGCCCTTGCACAAAACTTGCTTTTCCTGACATGTAATGTACTGTTTCACATTACTTAGCCTTTGCACATGTTTGTCTCTCTGAAAGAAAGCCCTTTAGTTTCTACTATCAGTTGTAACTTATTAAAATCTTCAGCTAAGTATGGCCCCTTTTTGAAGCTTTTCCCAATTCTTACAGGCAAAATTCGTAAATACTCTTCAGAGCTTCCAAAGTCATTGTGAATGTCTCAGCTGCAACATCTTGTCACATAATATTATTTTGTGTTTGATGCCTTTCTAAGATTGTGAATTCCCTGTGGGTAGGAACAAGGACTTCTGTACAAGTTTCACAATTCCCCCAGTGTAATACTTGACACAAAAATTCCCATATTGAATGAATAAATTGTACACTATTTTCTTACAGTTAATTTCACATATATTTATGAAATACTGATTATGTGCCATGTACTCAGCTTAGATACTGGTGATAAGGTGATGAGAAAGACCTCATTCTTGTCAATATGGGAAAGACAACTACAAACAATATTAATAGGATACTGTTTTCTGAGTATATATTTTGAATTTTTATATTTCTCTCTTTCCTTTCATAATGCCATTGTCAGAGGTCCTAGATTTTTAATAGGTGCCTACTGACCAGGTAGTTTCACAACTAGACAGTAAATATCAACCAAAAGTACAGAAACATTTTATCAAATGAAGCATTATAGTTTATAATAAAAGTATATCACCTCAAAA
>SJYA01003347.1:197477-210111 GCA_006410615.1 Neotragus moschatus | reverse complement strand
CCTTAACCAGGTCATTTCTATTACATCACTCCACTAACCTAATAGGTCTTCTGGGCTCAAGTCCTGACTTTCCTATACACTCACATTGCTGTGCTGGAGAGGACCCGTGGGTTGACTTCTCAGTGACAAGCATTCTGGTCCAGTAAAACTTCTTTGTTCCTGCAGGCAGCACAAGTAGACTCCAATAGGAATTATGGAGCATGAGATAAAAAGCTGAACCAAAATAACTCAATATCTTTGAAAATTAAATCACTAATGGAACTGTACCCTATACAAATAAACCAGATTTCTCACAAAAACAGAAAAAATATCATAAATTCATATGGAACCACAAAAGACACCAAATAGACATGATAATCTTCACAAAAAACAAAATTGGAAGCATCAGAATTCTGATTTCATAGTATATTACAAAGCTACCACAATGAAAACAGTTTGAATCTGGAATAAAACAGACACAGTGAACAAATGGGACAGAATAGAGAGCCCAGAAATAAATCTTCACATATATGGTCAAGTACCATTTGACAAAGGTGCCAAGAATACTCAGTGGGGACATGATAAATGGTGTAGAAAAACTGGATATTCACATGAAAAAGTGAAATTTGACTCACATCCTCCCATCTTACACACACGACTTACAAAAATCAACTTGAACCTAATTAAAGACTTAAATGTAAGAACTGAAACCATAAAATTACTAAACAATAAGTAAAACCTGCTTTACATAGATTTTGGCGAGGATTTTTTTTAAAATTATGACACCAATGGCACAAACAACAAATGTTAGAATCAACAAGTGGGACTGTATCACACTAAGAATTTTCTGTTCAGCAAGAGAAACAATTGACAAAATGAAAAGGCAACTCACAGAATGGTAGAAAATATTTTCAAACTGCATATCTGATAAGACATCACTATCCAAAATATATAAGGAATTTTATGCTCAACAGCAAAAATACACACAATTTAAAATAGTCATAGGGCTTGAATAGACCTCACACCTATTTGGATGGGTGCCATTAAAAAAAAAAAAATGACATGCTGGTAAAGATGTGGAGAAAAGGAAACCCTGTACCCTGCTATTGGTAATATAAATTGATGTATCCACTATGGAAAAAAGTATTAGTTTCTCAAAAAATTAAAAATAGACTGCCGTATGATCTTGCAACCGCAAAATCTGATTTTTTTCAGTTTGTTTTTCATTTCATTTTGTTTTCATTGTTTTACTCTTTTATTGCTTTACTTTAGTTTTCCTTCCTCTCTCCCTCCATTCCTTCCATTATGTTATCCAAGAAAAGGGATTTTTGCATATTTAATTAGGTTTATTATTCTGTTGACCTTAACAGAAAGAGATTATCCAGGTGTGCCTGAGCTATCACATGAGCCCTGAAAGCAGAGAGTTTTATCTATTCAGTAGCAGACGAATTGAAAGTGTGAGAGAATTTGACATTAGGAAGGCCTCCATTTGTTGAGATGGAGGGGGTCATAGCAAAAGGACCTTAAAATGGTCTCTATAAAATCAGAGCAGATAGCAAGAAAATGGGCACCTCAATCCTACAATGGCAAGGGGCCTGAATTCTGCTGACAATCTAAATGAGCTTGGATTTTGGATTCTTCCACAAGGCCTCCAAGTAAGAGACTATCCAGCTAACAATTTGATTTCAGCTTTGGGAGACCTTGAGTGGAGAAGCCAGGTGAACCTACCTGAACTGACCAACAGCAAATAAATGAATATTTGGTTGAAGTTGCTAACTTTGTGGTAATTTTTAACACACCAATAGAAAGCTAATATGCTCTAGAATCCTTTTAAGATTTACACAGGCTTTATTATCAGTTTGGATTAAGATTCTTGCCTTGTGCCAAAAAATGTGATATAAATCCTAGATCTATAGACTAAGCTATGTTTGAAAACATAGATTTATATTTCTGAATATCCTCATAGGAGGTCTGCTCCAGTATTGCAAAAACTGCTTACTTTGCCTCTCTATCCCTTAGAAGCCCTTGTGCGTGAGTGAGACAGCAAAGATAATTTCTTAATTTATGGATGATAAAAAGGGACATAGGCAGTTAACCAATTGTTTAGTAAATTTAGAATATGAATACTGTACTTGAATCTAGCCTATCTTTGAAAACAGTGGAAACTTCTGACAATAGATGTTTTAATCTCTTGAAAGTGAATTGTATGTGAGATATTAAACTCCCTATCTACAACACCAAAGAGAAATATATTGTTGGTTATATTAGTGATGGTCACATTTTAAGAAGATAAAAAAATATCTTTCAGGACTAAAATGGAAAATATATCCTTTCCCTCTATGGAAGCAGAAAATAGAAAATATATTTTCCCTCTATAAAACATAAAATTACAAAGCTACTAAGCAAACTACTCTATAATAGCTGTTTTCCTAAATGGTTGGTAACAGGACTTCATAATTTCTGCTGATTTTCTAACAGATGGCACTGTGCCTTCCAATATTAATCTCTATTGTGGGATTTCCAAGAGAGCAACACATGCCCTCTACTGCAATACGTCAAGGCTGTATATTGTCACTCTGCTTATTTAACTCACATGCAGAGTACGTAATGCAAAATACTGGGCCACATGAAGCACAAGCTGGAATCAAGATTCCCAGGAGAAATATCAATAACCTCAGATATGGATATGATACCACCCTTATGGCAGAAAGTGAAGAGGAACTAAAGAGCCTCTTGATGAAAGTGAAAGAGGAGAGTGAAAAAGCTGGCTTAAAATTCAACTTTCAAAAAACAAAGATCATGGCATCCAGTCCCATCAATTCATGACAAATAGTTGGGGAAACAATGGAAACAGTGAAAGACTATATTTTCTTGGGCTCCAGAATCACTGCAGATGGTTACTAGAGACATGAAATTAAAAGACACTTGCTCCTTGAAAGAAAAGCTATAATCAACCTAGATAGCATATTAAAAAGCAGAGACATTACTTTGCCAAAAAACATCCATCTAGTCAAAACTATGGTTTTTCCAGTAGTCGTGTATGGATGTGAAAGTTAGACCATAAAGGCTGAGCATTGAAGAATTCATGCTTTTGAATTGTGGTATTGGAGAAGACGCTTGAGAGTCCCTTGGACAGCAAGGAGATCCAACCAGTCAATCCTGAAGGAAATCAGTCCTGAATATTCATTGGAAGGACTGATGCTGAAGCTCCAATACTTTTGACACCTGATGTGAACTGACTCATTAGAAAAGACCCTGATGCTGAGAAAGATTGAAGGCAGGAGGAGAAGGGGGTAACAGAGGATGAGATGGTTGGATGGTATCATCAACTTAATGGACTTGAGTTTGAGCAAACTCTGTGAGTTGGTAATGGACAGGGAAGCCTGGTGTGCTGCAGTCTGTGGGGTCAGAAAGAATTGGAAATAACTTAATGACTGAATTGAACTGCAGCACCACCAAAAGCCCAAATGGCTAGTTATACCACTCTCTGTCTTCTCTAATTTTATTTTTGTTATATTTATGAATGGCATTTTTTTAATAACACAAAGGAATATAGTTAATATAAACATGTAGCATATAAAAGGGAAAATGTGTAAAAAAGTTGTTCTATTATAGAGGAAATCTCTTCATTTACTTAACCACATATATAAAAGATTTTAGAAGACATAGAGATGGGAAAAGGAGTCAGAGACTATCTTTTACAAAGTAAGGTAAAAAAGGGAAAAGAAGAGTCATGGTGTATTAGATTCCTTGAGCTTCCATAACAAAATATCATAGGCTGCATATCTTAAACAACAGAAATTAATTTTCTCACAGTTCTGGAAATCATAGATCAAGATCTGACAGAGTTTGGTTTCAGACGAGGTCTCATTTCATGGATTGAAAAAAACAATCATCTCACTGTTTCCTCACATGATTTTTCTGTATGCAGAGAGAGAAACAGAGAAAGAGACACATTATCTCTTCCCATTATCGTATGGACACTAACCCTATTAGATTATAGCACCACTGTTATCTCATTTAATCTTAATTACCTCTTGAAAGGCTCTATCTCCAAATACAGTTACACTGGTGATTAAGTCTTTAATGTATGAATTTGGGGTGGGAGTGGGCACAATTAAGCCCATAATACTATGCTGTAGCTTTCTTGAATCCTAGATTTCTGTCCTGTGACTTCCTTGCTTGCCAGAGACTCCAAAACAACATTATCTAAACCAGATATTGTCTCATGGAATCTGCCATGTCTTATGGGGATCCAAAAGAATGCATTAACCTAATCGAGAATCACATTCAAAGACTGACAGCTGTGTGGACCTGTTCTACCAAAGAGATCAAGCCCTAAGCCTTTGGAACAGGAGCACTGATTCCAAGACCCTACGCTACCCAAGAACTAACCCTAGAGGGTATCGACTAGTGAGAAACCACACAAAGGAAACCACTGCAATACAAGACTCAGCATCATCCAACCACCAGTAGCACCTTGTGCAGGACACCTCATCTAAACAACAAACAAAACAAAAATATAAACCAAATCATCAGCAGACAGGAATACCACCTCACTCAGCCTTTCCCATTAGAGGTAAAACAAAGAAAAAAACAAAAACTCAGCACACATGTCACCCTATATGAAGCTTACACAAACCACTGGACCAACCTTCAGTTCAGTTCAGTTGCTCAGTCATGTCCGACTCTCTGCGAACCCATGAATCGCAGCACGCCAGTCCTCCCTGTCCATCACCATCTCCTGGAGTTCACACAGACTCACGCCCATCGAGTCCATGATGCCATCCAGCCATCTCATCCTCGGTCCTCCCCTTCTCCTCCTGCCCCCAATCCCTCCCAGCATCAGAGTCTTTTGCAATGAGTCAGCTCTTCGAATGAAGTGGCCAAAGTACTGGAGCTTCAGCTTTAGCATCATTCCTTCCAAAGAAATCCCAGGGCTGATCTCTTTCAGGATGGACTAGTTGGATCTCCTTGCAGTCCAAGGGACTCTCAAGAGTCTTCTCCAACACCACAGTTCAAAAGCATCAATTCTTCGGTGCTCACCCTTCTTCACAGTCTAACTCTCACATCCATACATGACCACAGGAAAAACCATAGCCTTGACTATACGGACCTTAGAAAGGCAGAAACCAAAAGAAAGAAAGAATTCAACCATGAAGCCTTGGAAAAGGAGACCTCAAACACAGTAAGTTAAAAAATAATAATGAAAAGGCAGAGAAATACTACACAAAAGAAGGAACAAACTAGAAACACAAAAGTCCAAATAAATGAAGAGGAAATAGGCAAACTACCTGAAAAAGAATTCAGAATAATGATAGTAAAGATGATCGAAAACCTTGAAAACAAAATGGACAAAATGCAAGAATCAATTAACAAAGACATAGAAAAATTAAAGAATAAACATACAGAGACAAAAAACACAATTACTAAAG
The DNA here is from genome assembly GCA_006410615.1 of Neotragus moschatus. Taxonomy (NCBI): domain Eukaryota; kingdom Metazoa; phylum Chordata; class Mammalia; order Artiodactyla; family Bovidae; genus Neotragus; species Neotragus moschatus. Next base: position 204,697 of record SJYA01003347.1, on the reverse strand, counting down.
TTAAAAATACTCTAGAAGGAATCAATAGCAGAATATCTGAAGCAGAAGAACAAATCAGTGAGCTGGAAGATAAAATGGTGGAAATAACTTCTGAAGAGCAGAATAAAGTAAAAAAAAATGTAAAGAACTGAAGATAGTGTCAGATACCTCTGGGACAATATCAAACTCATCAACATTTGAATTATAGGGGTCCCAGAAGAAGAAGAGAAAAAGAAAAGGTATGAGAAAATAATAGAGATTATAGTTGAAAATTTCCCCAACATGGAGAAGGAAATAGTCAATCAAGTCCAAGAGGCACAAAAAGTCCCATATAGGATAAACCCAAGGAGAAACACACTAAGACACATACTAATCAAACTAACAAAGACTAAATACAAAGAAAGAATATTAAAAGCAGCAAGGGAGAAGCAACAAGTAACATACAAGGGAAACTCCATATGCTTTACAGCTGATCTTTCAGCAGAAACTCTGCAGGCCAGAAGGGAATGGCAGGATATATTTAAAGTACTAAGAGGAATAAATCTACAACCAAGATTACTGTACCCAGAAAGGATCTCATTCAAAACTGATGGAGAAATAAAAAGCTTTTCAGACAAGCAAAAGTTAAGAAAATTTAGTACCACTAAATCAACTTTTCAACAAATGTTAAAGGGACTTATACAGTCAAGAAATATAAGAGAAGAAAAAAGATATACAAAATCAACCCAAACAATTAAGAAAATGGCAATAGGAAAATATATATCAATAATTACTTTAAATGTAAATGGGATTAAATGCTCCAACCAAAAGACACAGACTGGCTGAATGGATACAAAAACAAGACCCATATATATGCTGTCTACAGTATTATGCTGTCAAGTCTCCTGAGCATCTTGTCCTTACTGCATGAAAAATACATTAAGCACTAAAGTCTTACTTCATTCCATTATCAACTTTAAAGCCTAAACTGTAAAGTCTCATGTAAATTATCATCTAAATAAAGTATGAGTGAGNATACAAAAACAAGACCCATATATATGCTGTCTACAGTATTATGCTGTCAAGTCTCCTGAGCATCTTGTCCTTACTGCATGAAAAATACATTAAGCACTAAAGTCTTACTTCATTCCATTATCAACTTTAAAGCCTAAACTGTAAAGTCTCATGTAAATTATCATCTAAATAAAGTATGAGTGAGATTTGAGGTATAGTTCATTCTGAGCCAAATTCCTTTCTAGGTGTGAAACCAGACAAGTTATGTGCTTCCAAAATAAAATGGTGGGACAGGCATAAATAGGATAGACAGTCCCATTCCAAAAGGGAGAAATAGGAAAGAAGAAAGAGGTGACAGGTCACAAGTGAGACTAAAAACTTCCAAAGCAAATTCCATTAGATAATTTCCTAAAGTTTTGCCATTGAAGTATACTTGATATAAAATATTGTGTAAGTATCAGGTATACAGCATTCAGCTATTATATTTACTACTGACCATTATATCTACTACTGCAGACAGGAATCCCTTAGAAGAAATGGAGTATCCATCATGGTCAACAAAAGAGTCCAAAATGCAGTACTTGNATTCACTGGAAAAGATTCTGATGCTGGGAGGGATTGGAGGCAGGAGGAAAGGGGAAAACAGAGGATGAGATGGCTGGATGGCATCACTGACTGATGGACGTGAATCTGAGTGAACTCCGGGAGTTGGTGATGGACAGGGAGGCCTGGTGTGCTGTGATTCATGGGGTCATGAACAGTCAGACATGACTGAGTGACTGAACTGAGAAGAACTTTATTTTACAGAGAAAACTAGGAAGTGGATAATTATTGTTTTTCAAATATTAGTGTTCTCAGCAGACTATAAATGCTCATGAATATACCAGCTCATGATTTTTATAGAATCCTTATAGCACAGTTTCTCAATGTAGCAAAAAGAGTATATTTTTACCAGACTCAAATATATTTTGCCTCTATATAATGTAAAAGGAAGAAGATAACAGTACATAAACTTATACTCAGCAATAAACACTTCAGTATTTTATGTTAGTACCCATTACTTAATTTGCATAAGTCTAAATTTGCAGGTTACCAAAAAGACTTTAGAAACTATTTTTAAGCAGACATATTATAAAACAAAAGTATTATTTACTAATTTTTGGTATGAATAATGACTCAATTTGATTACAATCCAACGTTATTTTTATAATCCTAAACACCTAGCTCCTTGGAAGAAAAGCTATGACAAACTTAGATAGCATATTAAGAAGTAGAGACATTACTTTGCCAAAAAAGGTCTGTATAGTCACAGGAATGGTTTTACCAGTAGTCATGTATGGATGTAAAAGTTGGACCACAAAGAAGGCTGAGTGCTGAAGAATTGATGATTTGAACTGTGGTGTTGGATAAGACTCTTGAGTGTCCCTTGGACTGCAAAGAGATCAAACCAGTCAACCCTAAAGGAAATCAATCCTGAATGTTCATTGGAGGGACTGGTGCTGAGGCTGAAGCTCCAAACCTTTGGCCACCTGATGCAAAGAGTCGATTCATTTGAAAAGACCCTAAATCTGGGAAAGACTAAAGGCAGGAGAAGGGGATGACAGAGGACAAGATGGTTGGATGGAGTCACTGACTCAATGCACAAGAGTTTGAGCAAACTCCAGGAGATGGTGAAGGACAGGAAAGCCTAGTGCTGTAGTTCATGGGGTCGCAAAGAACCAGACATGACAACAATAAACACCTAGCAAATATTATGTTTTTTGACTAGCAAACTCAATTAGAATAAAATATATCTATTTATTGATTTAATGCTAATAACTCAGAACACATAGCTCTTTTTATTATATCTATAACATTAAACTAAGTTTATTTGCTAAAGATTTACTTAATTTAAGAGAAAATTTACTTATTTTTTATGAGAACAGTTACTTTTCCATATTGAAATTATTAGAAGCTCAGGGCTTTTATTATTATTATCACTGGGGGTTTCAGGAATATTTAATTTTTAGAAGTGATTATCTGGAAAAGACCCTGATGCTGGGAAAGATTGAGAGTGGGAGGAGAAGGGGATAACAGAGGATGAGATGGTTGAATGGCATCACTGACTCTATGGACATGAGTTGGAGTAAGCTTCAGGAGTTGGTGATGGACAGGAAAGCCTGGTGTGCTGCAGTTCATGGGGTCACAAAGAGTCAGACACAACTGAGTGACTGAACTGAACTAATCTGTAAGCCAATTAGAATAGAACTCTGTATTAGATTTTATAAATTAACTGTTAATTTTTTAATTGTTAATGCCATCTGTGGGACAGGTAAAATATGACATATACATATATTTCTATGTACATATAAATAACGTGTATATATATATATATTTGTACATATGGAGAGACATACATGGATGGATGCAAGCATCTTAGCTATGAGTCAGACAACACAGTAATACAAAACTCACTTGTCTGTATAAAAAGTTGGCTCTAATTTTTTTCCCCACTTTTTATTTTTATCTGAATTGCATTTCTGGCAAATTAGACTTGTTGCAGTTACCTTCTCAGTATGAGAGCTAAATCTTTCAGATAATATTAATACCAGGAAGGGACTTTTAAGTTTTTCTTTCTTTATGGAGGCTGTGGACAAAGTTTTAGGTGAGGGATTTGGTAGACACTAATCACTTGTCTGGGTGTTTCCAAAGTCCTTTGAAGTGAACAAAATATTCAGTGTGTTTCCAATTTTCTTTTTCTCTTTTTCAACCTCAGGTAGTTGCTTTTCCAATTCTTGAATCTGAAAGTGTTCGTATGATAGTAGGGAGTTGAGGGAATAGAATGGTAAAGGTTTGGCAGGGTTGGAAAAAAAGGACAGAGAGGGCAGTGGTATTGAAGTGGGACAGATCAAAGATTTAAAGGAGCTAAAGCGAAGATTGAAGTTCATAAAATATGGGAGGAGTAGAGGTCCTCCCTAAGGAGGTCCTCTCCTAAGAAAGAAGTCTTAGGTGAGCCAGTTTGAGAAGATTTCAGGTTTCCCAAGAGACCACTGAAGTTGCAAATTATACATGAAATATTTCTGCATATGAGATCTTTGTACATTAAAAAAAAAATCCAAATAAGGAACAGTACTCTAAATACATGATAATTATAATAATAAAGTTCAAGAAAATGAGACCTCAATGAGAATCTTCCAGGTTCTAAACCAATGGTACCTTTCCAAAAACAGAAGTCTGTGACTCAAACCCAGCCTCAAGACTATACTCTGCATCCTAAGAATCAAAATCTGCTCTTTTAGTGTTTCAACAGACTATCATTCAGAACACTGTATCAGGAGTTGAACTCACCAATGGATCCTTGATCAGTCAGTTAGGAATGAAGATAAATACTTTAAGGTAATACATGTAGGGTTCTAGGTGTGAGATACAAGGTCTAATGGTGAATCTAGTCCTCTCCAAGTCACAGAACCATCACTGTCAAAAATATTTACATCAGTTAGATTTATACAGGCAAAAAAACTTTATTCAAAGCTATTGCAGTATGAAAGTAAGATTGAACTTTATTCTGAATAAAACAAGGGCATTTGGGGAATTTTAGTCAATAGGCAGGATGAGGGAGTCAGCAGATGAAAAATTACTAAGAAAAACTTGATTAGGTATCAAGAGTAAAAAGACACTAAACTGACTTGGCAGAACTATTGCTAAACTGGCCTTAGCAAGCCAAGGAACTTGACCAAGTATATGACTTAGTTGAGAAGAGGTATCAGGGAACTCTGACTACAGCTTAGTCAGAAAGAGAATCCTTGTTAAAAGCCAGTATTCAAACCCAAGCTGGCTCGAAAGCTTTTGTTTCTAAACATTACCCAAAGTTACCCATTCTTCTATGCTTCTGTGGCTTTTGCTTTTTTTTTTTTTTTTTCCTATGTTCCTACGTAACATCTTTGGGTAAACATTGCTTCTTTTGGCAATTTTTTCAGGTTCCCAGGATTTACATACTGCTACCTGGCTAGTCCTTCTTATTTTGACTTTTCTGAACAGCACTCCATACACTGGATTCTCATATTCACAAATTTACTTGCCTTATCTCCTTAAGATTTTGAATCATGGGTCACTTGAGTATAAAACAAACAGCTACAAGTTATTGAGCTATTAGTTTTCTAGCCAAGGTGTAGCCAATAAAAATGTTCATGTTACCAGACATGACAAATATATCTGATTTCTGGAGTTTTAAGATGTTTTGCAAGCAAGTGCTATTGAGCATTTGGACCTAGAGCCTTTTTGTTCTCATCATGTCAGACCAACCAAAGGAAGATCAACTCACTTCCTTTTTATGAAAAAAAAGAAAAGGCAACCCACAATAGCAATAGTTCTCATTGCATGTGTTAATGACAGTATTGGAATGTGACCTCTTTTCCACTCTGGATCATAGATAATGTGCTAATGCATCAACCTACTCCTAACATTAAACATTATTAATAGGTAAAACAAATATGCTAGCGGCTCAGCATTTTATATCTCTTCTCTAGCCAAATGCAACGGCAATTCACTCCAGTATTTTTGCCTGGAAAATCCCATGGGCAGAATAGCCTGATGGGCTGTGTAGTCCATGAGGCCACAAAAGAGTTGGATATGACTTAGTGACTGAATAACAACAGCAAGCCAAATGCAATGTCCTCAATGAAGCTGAGACCCGAAGTCTGTTTAATGCAGTCTTAAAAATATTTTATGATATTTTGTCTATAATAATACTATCAATGTTGGCAATTTTTCATCTTATATTTTCCATTCTTCCCCCCTCTGATGGCCCCTTTGACTTCCTACAAGTTTGACAGTTTATAACAACTTTTAGCTGTCAATGCATTCTCTGTCCCCAGATTTTTTATTATTATTTCAGTCATCCAATAAGGAATATTACTTTTGTAGTGTTCAGTTTGGTTGCTCAGTCATGTCCGCCTCTGTCTGACCCCATGGACTGCAGCATGCCAGGCTTCCCTGTCCATCACCAACTCACAGAGCTTACTCAAAGNCCCCAGATTTTTTATTATTATTTCAGTCATCCAATAAGGAATATTACTTTTGTAGTGTTCAGTTTGGTTGCTCAGTCATGTCCGCCTCTGTCTGACCCCATGGACTGCAGCATGCCAGGCTTCCCTGTCCATCACCAACTCACAGAGCTTACTCAAAGTCCAACCATCTCATCCTCTGTCGTTCCTTTCTCCTCCTGCCTTCAATCTTTCCCAGCATCAGGGTCTTTTTAGATGAGTCAGTTCTTCCCATCAGGTGGCCAAAGTATTGGAGTTTCAGCTTCAGCATCAGTCCTTCCAATGAATATTCAGGACTGATCTCCTTTAGGATGGACTGGTTGGATCTCCTTGCAGTCCAAGGGACTCTCAAGAAGAGGCTTCTCAAACACCACAGTTTAAAAGCGTCAACTCTTTGGTGGTCAGTTTTCCTTATAGTCCAACTCTCACATCCATACCTGACTATTGCAAAAAAACATAACTTTGACTAGACACACCTTTGTTGTCAAAGCAATATCTCTGCTTTTTAATATGCTGTCTGGGTTGGTCATAGCTTTTGTAGTGTTATTCCTATGTTAATAATAAAATAATAACTTACTGTTATTAAGAAGGAAAAGCCTCTAACCTCTTCACAGTTTGATATTTGCTTGCCATTATTACTGAGTTGTTTCACTGATATTATTACAAACACAGTTTTTTTCTATTTAAATTTTGGTTATTTTTTCTTTTCAACCTTCCTAGAAAATATATGTTAAGTGTCACTGAAGAAACTAAACTGACATTGTAATTTACCTGTTTTTTTTTTTTTTTTTTTAATTCTGGGCTTTCCAGGTGGTGCTAGTGGTAAAGAACCCACCTGTTAATGTAAGAGACATAAGAGACATAGGTTTGATCCCTGAGTCAGGTAAATCCCCAGGAGGAGGGCATGGCAACCCGCTCCAGTATTCTTGCCTGGAGAATCCCATGGACACAGGAGCCTGGCACGCTACAGTCCATAGGGGTGCCAAGAGTTGGATACCACTGAAGTGACTTAGCACAGCACAGACATAATAAAATCTTTTAACAATTAATTAGTTTAATTGGAGGATAATTACTTTATAATATTGTGATACATCAGCATGAATCAGCCAATCTTTTTATAAAGTCTTTTTCAAAGGGCTATATTAGGTTCACAGTGAAATTGAGAAAGTAGAACAGAGATTTCCCATATATCCTTTACCTTCATGCATGCATATCTTCCATTATTAT
>SJYA01003347.1:166994-188729 GCA_006410615.1 Neotragus moschatus | reverse complement strand
ACAATAAACCATATAAAGTTCTAGAGATATTTAAAGAAGAGAAATATTTCATCTTCTTTGGAAGCACAGTAAAGGTTTCACAAAATATTTTGCACTTATTAGTGGTTTGAAATAAGGTTGCATGGATTTTTGTTATTTAAATTACAGAACAGTAAGTTTCTGGTAAAAGAAAAGCAGGAAGGAAGGCACAGTATTAAGAAGGTGAGGAGTAAAGGCTTAGGTGTTCAAGAAACCATCAATAATTCTAGTGGAAATATAAGTTGTGTTTACTATATCTGTTCAGAGGCCAGGCAAATATGAGAAAAGTCTGGCAAAGTGAAAGATACTAAGACCTGGTTCCATCTACCCTGAAACAAAGTAATGGGCATACCACCCTGGAAAGCATTCAAATTCACAAAGTTTTAAAACATCATATAAGTCAGACAGATCACATCTTCCAGCTGGACTTAACCCATAGATTTTTAAAAAAATATTAGAACACATGAACACAACTGAACATATGGCTTGTCCATAATGACTGCAGATGAAGGCATGTAGTGCTTATTTATTAGGTAACAAAGGGCCATGGAGAGTTACTGAGCAAGAGAATAATAAATTAATCAGCACTGTTTTCAAGAAACACCATAGAACAAAATGGAATAGGCAGAGATTGACTGGATTAGGAGGCTAGAAGACTAACATGCGGTCCAGACAAGAAAGAGTGAAAGGCTGAACTAGAGCGGGTGGTAGCAGTGGAATACAAAGGAGAGTATGGAAGTAAAAAGCACTGTAAAGATAGCATTTTTAAGCTGTAAACAACCAAATGTTTATCATTTGTGGAATTGATTAAATACTCAAGCATATGTTCATAAACAGCATATTATATAACCAGTAAAATATATTCCCCCTTTTATGCATTGATATGCAAAGGTTCCCATAGCACATTGCTGAGGAAAATTCCAAGCTAAAATAAATAGATAATATGGCCTAATTCATATAAAATATTGTTGAAATCTGACAATAGACAGACAATAGACAATTATAGATTCCTGGAAAAATGTCAACCCAAATTGCTTCTCTTTTAAATTCCTTCAATTTCTCTGCAGTAGCATGTATCATCTTTGTAATCAGGAAACACCAAGTTGTTTTCATTCTTAGAGAAAGAATACTTTAATTATAACACAATGTGAAAAGTATTACATGGATATAAGCACATATTCAGGCTTCCCTGGTGGTTCAGTTCAGTCGCTCAGTCATGTCCGACTCTGCAACCCCATGGACTGCAGCACGCCAGGTCTCCCTGTCTATCACCAACTCCTAGAGTTTACCCAAACTCATGTCCATTGTGTCGGTGATACCATCCAACCATCTCATCCTCTGTTATCCCCTTCTTCTCCTTCAATCTTTCCCAGCATCAGGGTCTTTTCAAATGAGTCAGCTCTTCGCATCAGGTGGCCAAAGTATTGGAGTTTCAGCTTCAGCATCAGTCCTTCCAATGAACACTCAGGACTGATCTCCTTTAGGTTGGACTGGTTGGATCTCCTTGCAGCCCAAGAGACTCTCAAGAGTCTTCTCCAGCACCACAATTCAAAAGCATCAATTCTTCAGCACTCAGCTTTCTTTATAGTCCAACTCTCACATCCATACATGACTACTGTAAAAACCATAGCCTTGACTAGATGGACCTTNGGACTGGTTGGATCTCCTTGCAGCCCAAGAGACTCTCAAGAGTCTTCTCCAGCACCACAATTCAAAAGCATCAATTCTTCAGCACTCAGCTTTCTTTATAGTCCAACTCTCACATCCATACATGACTACTGTAAAAACCATAGCCTTGACTAGATGGACCTTGGATGGCAAAGTAATGTCTCTGCTTTTTAATATGCTATCTAGGTTCATCATAACTTTCCTTCCAAGGAGTAAGTATATTTTTATTTTATGGCTACAATCACCAACTGCAGTGATTTTGGAGCCCCCCAAAATAAAGTCTGCCACTGTTTCTACTGTTTCCCTATCTATTTGCCATGAAGTGATGGGACTAGATACCGTGATCTTAGTTTTCTGAATGTTGAGCTTTAAGCCAACTTTTTCACTCTCTTCTTTCACTTTCATCAAGAGGCTCTTTAGTTCTAAGAGTGGTGTCATCTGCATGTCTGAGGTTACTGTTATTTCTCCTGGCAATCTTTATTTCAGCTTGTGCTTCATCCAGCCCAAAGTTTCTCATGATGTACTCTGCATATAAGTTAAACAAACATGGTGACAATATACAGCCTTGATGCACTCTTTTTCCTATTTGGAACCAGTCCGTTGTTCCATGTCCAGTTCAGCAGTAAATAATCTGCCTGTAATGGAAGAGACATGGATTCAATCCCTGGGTAGGGAAGATCTCCTGGAGGAGGGCATGGCAACGCACTCCAGTATTCTTGCCTACTGAGTCCCATGGATAGAGGGGCCCCAAGGGCTTCAGCCCACAAGTTCGCAAAGAGTTGAACATGACTGAAGCGTCTTAGCACACAGGCATGCAAGCATATATTCATGGGGGTATTGATAGGTTGAGAAGAAGTAAGTCAGGATAGAAAACTTCCAGCTGAGTTGATCTTAAGAATGAATAAGAGATCATGAGATAGAATTTGAAAACAAAAGTGCTCCAGGTAGAAGTTTTACAAAAACAAGGCTAAATGGAACAGAAGTCTCTGAGATCTTGAAGCAGAATTTTTACTCTAGAGAATTATTAAATACAATCCTTTAAAGAACACTTCAATCTTTTAGAACATCTGAAATAGAATATATTTTATAAATTTATACTAGAACAAAATTGTAGTACAAATAAAGGTCCATTTGTGATGGAATCAAGTTTCAAGGAACTTGAATGGTAAGAAAACAAAACCTAATTCCATTTTTCGGAAACGTCATCTTCTCCATGTCAAGAAACATGTCTACTAACACTAGATAAAAAAAAGTCACATTATTAGGATATTACCAAACTTTGCATTATGGCAGAAATGGTACAAACTAATAAATCTTAGTGATAAGTAGATAAAGAATCCAGAAACTAACGTGATTTCACAATTTAGCTAATGAGAGATGAAAGTGAAAGGAATAAAGAGAAAGGGAGTGTCACAGCAGTTGGCAAGCTTGCAACCATTCAATCAAGAAAACATGCCAGTGATATAACATCAGTTGTAATGCTGGCTTTCACACATAGGAATATGAAAAAACTCACTATAATCAACTTAGTAAACCATAGTCACATTTCTGTTAAAAAAACATATGTAACTTTATACAATTTATAAAATGAACCCTTTGGAATCCTCCTACATTGTTGGTGGGGATGTAAATTGGTGCAGCCATTTCTCAGAAAACTAAAAATAGTGCTACCATATGATCCAGCAATCCCAGTCCTAGGTATATATCCACACAAAACTATAATTCAAAATGATATAGTTTGTTGTGTGGGAAACGAATCGTCGGTCTATATTTGGTTCAGGATACAGGATGCTTGGGACTGGTGCACGGGGATGATCCAGAGAGTTGATGTGGAGTGGGAGGTGGGGGGGGTGGTTCAAGTTTGGGAACTCATGTACACCTGAGATGAAAAAAAAATAAATAAATAAAAAATTAAAAACAAACAAACAAAATGATACATACACCCCCATGTTCATAGCAACACTATTTACAATAGCCTAGACATGGAAACAACCTAAATGTCCCCTGACAGATGAATGAATTAACAAGATATGGTATGTATGTATGTATGTATGTATATATATATATATAAACAGAATGCTACTTAGCCACAAAAAAGAATGAAATAATGCCATTTGCAGCAACATGGATGGACCTGGAGATGATCATACTAAGTGAAGTCAGAAAGAAAAAGACAAATACCATATGATACCACTTAATACATAGAATCTAAAATATGACACAAGTGAACACATCCATAAAACAGAAAATGCCTTATGAACATAGAGAACAAACCTATGGTTGCCAAGCGGGGAAGAGGTTATGAAAGGGATGGGGTAGGAGGTTGGGGTTATCAGATGTAAACTTTCATATACAGAATGGAAAAACAAAGTNCTTGCATCTTCTCAATCCTTGTCTCCAGGCTATTTATCTGTGATTCCATTTTGTTTTCAAGATTTTGGATCATTTTTACTAATATTATTCGGAATCATTTATCAGGTAGATTCCCTATCTCTTCCTCTTTTGTTTGGTTTGGTGGGCATTTATCCTGTTGCTTTACCTGATGGGTATTCCTCTGTCTCTTTATCTTGTTTATATTGCTGCATTTGGGGTGGCCTTTCTATATTCTGGCAGTTTGTAGAGTTCTCTTTATTGTGGAGTTTCCTTGCTGTGGGTTGGTTTTTATGAGTGGCTTGTCAAGGTTTCCTGGTTCAGGAAGCTTGTGTCAGTGTTCTGGTGGGTGGAGCTGGATTTCTTCTCTCTGGAATACAATGAAGTGTCCAGGAATGAGTTATGAGATGTCAGTGGGTTTGGAGTGACTTTAGGAAGCCTGCATATTGAAGTTCAGGGGTGTGTTCCTGTGTTGCCGGAGAATTTGCATGGTATGTCTTGCTCTGGAACTTTTTGGCCCTTGAGTGGTGCTTGGTTTCAGTGTAGCTATGGAGGCGTTTGATGAACTCCTGTAGATTAATGTTCCCTGGAGTCAGGAGTTCTCTGTTGTTCTCAGGATTANGAGTGACTTTAGGAAGCCTGCATATTGAAGTTCAGGGGTGTGTTCCTGTGTTGCCGGAGAATTTGCATGGTATGTCTTGCTCTGGAACTTTTTGGCCCTTGAGTGGTGCTTGGTTTCAGTGTAGCTATGGAGGCGTTTGATGAACTCCTGTAGATTAATGTTCCCTGGAGTCAGGAGTTCTCTGTTGTTCTCAGGATTATGGACTTAAGCCTCCTGCTTCTGGTTTTCAGTCTTATTTTTACAGTAGCCTCAAGACTTCTCCATCTATACAGTACAGTTGATAAAACATCTAGGTTAAAGATGAAAAGTTTCTCCACAGTGAAGGACACCCAGAGAGGTTCACAGAGTTACATGGAGAAGAGAAGAGGAAGGAGGGAATTAGAGGTGACCCGAATGAGATGAGGTGGAATCAAAAGAGGAGAGAGCAAGCTAGCCAGTAATCACTTCCTTATGGGCGCTCCACAGTCTGGACCACTCAGAGATGTTCACAGAGTTATACAGAGAAGAGAAGAGGGAGGATGGAGACAGAGGTGGCCAGGAGGAAAAAGGGGCAAAAGAAAAGGAGAGAGACAGATCCAGCCAGTAATCAGTTCCTTAAGTGTTCTCCAACATCTGGAACACACAAAGAGATTCACAAAGTTTGGTAGAGAAGAAAAGGGGGAGCGAGGAGATAGAGGTGACGTGGTGGAGAAAAAGGAGAGTCCAGAGGGGGAGAGAGCAGTCAAGGCAGTAATCTTGCTCCCAAGTAAAAAGGGGAACTGAAGATTTGGTTCTTAAAAGTACCAAATTTATAACAAATACCAAAAAGCAAAGATTAAAAATCTAGAGTAGAGGTTGGATTTTCAAAAATACAATATTAAAGAAACAAAAATAGTCACAAAAATTATAAGATATATATATATATATATATATGATGTTTGCTTAAAAAATAGGGTCTCTCTTTTTCTTGCAAAGTAATAGTAGATTATAAAAATGAAAATTAATGGAATAATAGAGGACTTAACACTTTTTGAAAAAATTTTAAAAAAGTAAAGAATGATAGTAAAAATATTAAAAATATATCTAAGACTTTCTCTGGTGTTTTTGTGGTCAGTGTGGCATCAGTTCATTTTCAGATAGTTCCTTGGTCAGGCTTATATTTCTCAAGATCTATAGGACCCTTCCTATGTAGTTGGTACTAACTACAGGGTTTTAATCTATTGCACCTGTCACTGCCAAGGAGGTTCCCTCTGTTTTAGCTTCTGTTTGCTGGTCTCTTCAGTGTCTAATTTCTGCTCTGACACAAGGGGGCAGTGGTGGACACTTTTTTAGGCTCACTTGTTAGGTTGTGCTGTGGGGAGGGAGGGATACTGCAAACAAATAACACTGGTGTGTGCTCACAGTGTCTCAGCCACACTGGGTTTGACCCCGCTCACAGCATGTGTGCTTTCCCTGTCTACACTGCTTAGGCTCTAGGTTGTTCTGCTGGGAACTGTCTGAGGCTGGCCCTGGGTTGTATGCACTTCCCAGGTCTAAGCCACTCAGGTTCAGGTACTTGGGTAGTCCTCAGAGGCACAGACTCAGTTGCACCTGTGTTTTGTGCCCTTCCCAGATCCGAGCATCTCAGGTGACCAAGTGTTTGGCGAGCATGGTTGCTGCAACTTATCGCCTCCCTCGTCCTGCTCCTTGGTTTTCTGGGTATACAACCAGCACACTTTCTCAGGTGGATGTTAACCGTCCAGAATCCCAGGAAGTCTTAGTAACGAAGCCTGCTTGCAGTGTGGTAGATAATGCCTCTCTGGGGCTGTGATTGCCCTCTTCCGGCTTTGGCTGCCTATCACTGGAGGGGTATTTTCTGCAGCCGGCTAGCTCTGCTCAGTCCTTTGTTCTGTGAGCAGGTCTGGTGGTGTCTTAGGTTAGGGCTTTTCTCATAGCTCTAGTCAGTCCTTTGTTCTGTGAGCAGGTCTGGTGGTGTCTTAGGTTAGGGATTTTCACGTGGTAACTATCCCACAGTCTGGTTTGCTATCCCGAGTTAGTTCCCTCAAATTGCCCTCGGGCATTCAGGCCTGGTCCTTACTCTAAGTAATGCAGCCTGCATCTCCCTGCCCTGTCCCCACTTGCTAGTTGTGAATGCAGGCGTTTGCACTGCTTCTCTGCTGGGGGAGTTACCATTGGGCACATAATGTGTTGTTTTTATTATTTATTTATTTTTCCTCCTGGTTATGTTGGCCTCTCTGGTTCCAAGGCTCACCACAGGCTTGGCAGTGAGAGCATTTCCTGGTGTTTGGAAACTTATCTCTTTGTTTTAATTTTTATTTTTACTTTATTTTGCTTTACAATACTGTATTGGTTAAGACTCCCTTCCTGGGACGGAGCTCCGTCCCTACCTCTTTTGTCTGTCTTTTTGTCTTTAAAATTTTTTCCTACCTCCTTTCAAAGACAATAGGCTGCTTTTCTGGGTGCCTGATGTCCTCTGCTTGCATTCAGAAGTTGTTTTGTGGAATTTACTCAGCTTTCAAATGTTCTTTTGATGAATTTGTGGGGGAGAAAGTGGTCTCCCTGCCCTATTCCTCTGCCATCTTAGGACCACCCTCTGATAGACATCTTAAAGATTATCCTAAAATTTACAAAGAAAAATAATTTCAAAAAGATATTGTGCTACTCTGTGTTTTAAGTGAATATATTTTCCTTAGCTCTCTAAAGAGTTCATGAATGCTTTCCTGACTCATGGAATAGATACAAACTTGACAGTGAACTGTGCAACATACTGTACGTTTTGGAAGAAGTGTCATGAAATCAAGCACACAGAGTGCCACAACTCCAACAGTTGTGGAATTCCATCACTGAACTTATGTCCCATTAATATCCCAACAACTGCTTGGAGAGTCAACAGGCACAAAAATTTTATTAAATCAATGAAACTGAAAAACTTGTTTCACTAACATTGTTTCCTTAAATAGATTTTCATTTAAGCTCTTCAATCAAAATTATCACTATAGTCTTTATATTTGTGCTTGACTGCAGAAGTAGCTGCTGGGGAAATAATTTTATTCTTAGAGATTATTTTCCAAGACCATAGATTAGCAAAGAGATGCTTTTTTTTTTTTAATGTTTGGATTAAGTGTTTCCTCAGTCAACCTTTTTCTTTCACCTGATCTCTCACAAGGTTGTTACTCTAATTGCATGATTGGCTATTTTATGAAAGGTTGACAAAGTCAGCATGTAACAACATGTCTTCTGTAAGATCTTGAATTAACTGAATGAGTACAAGGCAATGTTGACATAATAGAATTATCTTGTCATTACATCTGCTCTTCTGTATTTGGAATAGTGCATTGAGTAAAACCAGCATAAGTCCTTTCAGAAATAAAAAATAAACTTACTACTTCATATAAATGAATATATACTATTTCCTTAAAGGCACGTTCACCAGCTCATATTTCACCTATAGTTGCTCATTAGACAGGAAAAATATTAGATGATGCCTTGGAAGAATGTACAAAGAAGTATTTGGTGAGGGGCAAGAAAGTTAAAAGATTTATAGAAATAATGGTACAAGAAAGGATGGCTGACTGGTAGAGAGAACTTACAATTTGGACATTGACAGATAGATATACCTATGAAACATGTAATTTGCATTCTGTTGTGTTTACTGGATAATACTGATTACAAAAAAAATCATTGATAAGAACAGTAAGCACACTAAAGGCCATGGACAAAGATGTTGAGGTAGAAGAAAACTTTCCTCTACCTTTCAAAGATCTTCTGGCTGCTCTAGGAATTAAACTGACATTATACAGATTAACAGGAAAAATCAAATCTAATTTTATACATATGTGAACTCCACATACAAAAGAAGGTCAGAGACTCCACATATAAGAGAGACTCAGAGATAGAATAGAAAAATTAGATATACATACTACCCTGTGGTAAGGAATGAGGAGTTTGGGGGCCTCAAGGACAGAAGGATCATTCTCAGAACAATTAAAAAAGAATAGTAGATGTTGAGTACTTAGATATTTGCCATGCCATACAGACTGAGCCATTTAGATAAAGTGTATCACCAGAAATTATTTTCTGGGAAAAATATCCCCCATTTAAATTATTCTAGGTTGGTAAGCAGTAGTCTCTCATAAGCCTGCATGGTTTCAACTGCCTTTTGCTCAGAAAAATTCACATGGCACAGTAGTACATCTTGAGGAGGGCTGTTCTGAAGCACTACAAACACATGAATACTGAATTCATCCACGTTGATGTCTAAACATCCAAGACTGAGACATTCACTACAACCTTCAATAGGTAATAGTGTGGGGCATATCTGGGATAATGATTTGGTAGTATACACTATTTTCAAGGCTAAGGAAGAATATGCACAAAATGTTAAACACACTTGAAGAATTTTAAATTTTATAATGAAGAATGTTGACTCAGACATCTTCCTACATATAGTTTGGTACAATTTTTGTTTTGGTACCTCTTCCACACATTAATTTTCAACTCTATGATAGTTGTGTATTGCTTCAATCACACATTTATATAAATAAATCTTTAGAGCCAGAATGTAGAGAACCCATTTTAATGGCAGATAGTAAGATCTTAATCTTTAGAAAATGCTATTGATTTTTTTTTTTGGTATGTCAGTTTCCAGGCCAGTCTCAAAATGGTTATTTCTAAGGACATTAAAGGGCTCTGCCAGAAAAAGCACAGCAGTGTGAGAAATAGCAAGAGACAAAGGAAGTAACAATGATTGTTTAAAAAACCCACAGGCCCCTTTTATAGAACAAATTCAATATAAGAAGCAGAATGATAGCATCTCCCCCACCTCTTATTTATAACAAGTCCCTTGATAGATAGCAGAAACCTTTAATATGTCAGCCCATGGCAAAGAAAACATTCTCAAATCTATTATTTTGCAACAAAAAAAATAACCCAGCTTCAGTCAAAGGGAAACTATGAAAGAACTGTCCCCTGACAATAGTCCTCTTTAGAGAGCAAAAACTAAAAGTGACTGGGAGAGACACTGTGTATATGTGTGTGCCCACACGCACACTCATACAGGTGTCTGCATTCACAGGCTCTGATGAGAATGACTTGATAAGGCACAGGAAGAAAGAAAATTTTAAAAATTGTTTGGTTATAAAAGAACAGTTAAGTGAAAAAAATTGCTCAAGACCAAGTGGTAATATTTTTAGGATAATATTATATCACAGAGAGAGACTAAACAAAAAATGGTGTAAAAAAGGAAGAAAAACAGAGGCTGAAATTGAGTTAATAAAATGACTCCTTTCTTTAATAGGTAGCTCTCTGGTTTATTGAAGATTTATATACTCTGCTTTTGCTACCTCTATCCAAAATGCTATACTTTGAAAAGAACTGTACAGATAAGAATTTCCATGTTGTTAATGAGAACAAGTCTGTTAGCATCTTTATTTCATATGCCTCTTTCAGAAAAGTTTTTAATTGTTAACCAATAGGTAAACTCAGTGTTTCACATTTTGGCTATGATTAGAAAAGTGTAGGAAAGAATGATTTGGAGAGGGCCAAGTACATGACAATGTCCTGAAAACAATGAGACAGCACTAAGATTGCAGGAAAAAATGCAGGACACCCAGTTATATTTGAATTTCAGATAAACAATAAGTACCATTGCACATAACATACTAATGCTAAAATATTATCTGAAATTCAAAGTTAACTGGGTATTGTGTGTTTATTTGCTAAATCTGGCACCCTAGGCATAGGATGAGGTAAATAAGAGAACTGAATTAATTAGAAATGTGAGAGGGGAGCATTGACTTTTAGCATGGAATGACCCCATGGTATATGCTGACTTATTTATATCCACATAAAATCAGTTACAGTGGACAGAGACTCATATTTAATAGTATAATTTTACATTTATTCATGCAATTACATGATACATTTACTCTGGCAATGATACAGTTCATACAATCATATGGTACATTAATCATACAGTATTCATGGCCTTAATGGCTATTTTTATCAAAAATTAATTCCTTAATAAAGTTTAGTTTTGAGAGCCAAGATACTATGCCAGACCAAATGGAAGTTGGCAGCCTCTAATTATATCATAGAGTTTGAATGGTATTAAAGAAATTTTTATCAGTATCTGTCCTCTTTGCTAAATTTGACACTATTAATTACCTCCAATACTTTAGTGAAATACCTTGTCTCTCCAGCCAAGCTTGCTCTCTTCCTAGGCAGATTTAATTGGATAGTATATTCCTAAGATTGTCAAATATACAACTTATAAAAAAATTCTTCTACTTTCCCTTCAGCCTTCACATTTCCTAATTTAACACTCATTTTAATAAAAAATCTTACATAGCTTTCTTCCTAAAGTGTTGATGCTGGAAGTACATCCAGGTTTTAATTCTCTATTTTGCATTTATACTGTTGAATTTCCTTGAATTTTCCTATTGCATTCCTTGAACTTTCAATTATGAAGTAAAATTCTTACCTCATTAGGCATTTTTCTTGATTATCTCAAACAAACAAAAGCTGTTACTACCGTTACTGTGGAGGAATATGTAATGAGATGTTTGACTCATTTTATATGAGGAAAAAGTATATTAGACTATTTAAGTATAATTGGCTGTCTATAGGAACTTGAATAGAATCCCAGGGACGGGGGAGCCTGGTGGGCTGCCATCTATGGGGTCGCACAGAGTCGGACACGACTGAAGTGACTTAGCAGCAGCAGCAGGAACTTGAATGACTGTAGTTACTTTCTCTCATAACAATACATGACCATAGTAATTTATGTTCTTGGTTTAGTGCCAGAGGGTCAGATTTATTGGAAGATCCCCTATCCCAAACCACCCCAGTCCCACTGGCTTACTAAAAATGCCCTGTTGGGTAAATAGTAGCAAACTATTATTGAACACTCATCCAGCTTCTGCCCTAAACTATGGAAAAATCACAAATTAGGACTAAGGAGAAAGCATGAAAAAGGCAAATTCAGGATACTTGATTTCTAGTTAGATCATTCTATAAATATAAACTGCATCTGTGTGCATGTTCAGTCATGTCTGAAACTTTGTGACCCTATGGGCTGTAGTCTGCCAGGTTCCTCTGTCCATGGATTTCACAGGCAAGAATACTGGAGTGGATTGCCATTTTCTCCTCCAGGGGATCTTCCCAACCCAGGGATTGAACCCACATCTCCTGTGTCTCCTGCATTGCAGGCACAGTCTTTACCATAAACCAACCAGGAAGTCCATACAGCTAGACTGTATTGTTGTGGTAACTGGTGCATACTCACAGACAGAAAGTGCTAAGTCATCAGCTTATATTTCATGTGTGCTCTGTCATGTCTGACTCTTTGCGACCCCATGGACTGTAGCCCACAGGCTCTTCTATCCATGGAATTTTTTAAAATTAATTTATTTTTTATTGAAGGATAATTGCTTTATAGAATTTTGTTGTTTTCTGTCAAACCTCAAATGAATCAACCATAGGTATACATATATCCCCTCCATTTTGAACCTCCCTCCCATCTTCCTCCCCATCCCACCCCTCTAGGTTGATACGGAGCTGCTGTTTGAGTTTCCTGAGCCATACAGAAAATTCCTGTTGGATATCTGTTTTACATACAATAATCTAAGTTTCCATTTTACTCCTTCCATATACCTCACCCTCTCCTCCCCTCTCCCCATGTTCGTAAATCCATTCTCTATGTCGTTTCTCCATTGTTGCCTTGTAAATAAATTATTCAGTACCATTTTTCTATATTCTGTATATATGCATTCGAATGAATAGATAAAGAAGTTGTGGTACATATACACAATGGAATATTATTCAGCCATAAAAAAGAACACATTTGAGTCCGTTTTTATGAGGTGGATGAAACTAGAACTTATTATACAGAGTGAAGTAAGTTATAAAGAGAAAGATAAATATCATATTCTAATCCATATATATGAAATCTGTCCATTGAATTTTTCAGGCAAGAATACTGGAGTCAATTGCCATTCCCTTCTCCAGAAGATATTCCTAACCATTGGTCATTAATTCATCATGTAAGTTTATATGATAAAACCTAAAATTCACTATATCTGATATGTGTCAGTAGGTCAATGAATGCCTGTCTCTTATACACATCTTACAGTCTAGCTGTATGGACTTCCTGGTTGGTTTATGGTAAAGACTGTGCCTGCAATGCAGGAGACACAGGAGATGTGGGTTCAATCCCTGGGTTGGGAAGATCCCCTGGAGGAGAAAATGGCAATCCACTCCAGTATTCTTGCCTGTGAAATCCATGGACAGAGGAACCTGGCAGACTACAGCCCNAGTAGGTCAATGAATGCAGCACTTCTCAAAATGAAGTGTGCTTAAGAATCACCTGGAGATCTTGTAAAATGTTAGGAAGCACTCTAGTGGCCTAGGACAAAACCTGGAGACTCAGAATTGCTAATAAGTTCCTGGATGGTGTGGTTGGTCCAAAGACCACACTTGGAATAGCAAGGATCTAGAACCACTGCTGTAAAACGGAAATACAATGCAAGCCCATGTGTAACTTAAAATTTTATAGTAGCACGGTACAAAAGTAAAAAAAGAAACAGTTGTGATTAATTTTATTAATATGTTTAACCCAATATGTCCAAAATATTATTTCCATTTTTAATGTATATAAAATATTAATAAGCTAAGTCATACACGACTGAGCAACTGAACTGAACTTCCTTTTACCTTTACACTAAAGTCTGCAAAATCCAGTGTGTATTTTACCCTTACAGTACATATCAGTTTTGACTAGTCATATTGCAAATGTTCAATACCACAAGTTGTTCTCAGTCACTTCAGTTGTGTCCAACCCTTTGTGAACCTGTGGCCTGTAGCCTGCCAGGCTCCTTTGTCTATGGGAAGGCAAGAACACTGGGGTGGGTTGCCATGCCCTCCTCTAGGAGATTTCATTGACCCAAGAATCAAACCCATGTCTCCTGTGTCTCCTGCACTGCAGGCGGATTCTTTACCCACTGAGCCACCTGGGAATCCCAAATGTTTTTAGTAGCTACTATATTGGATAGCACAGATCTAAACCATTCAAAATAGATGACAATGTGTTGTCTTCTTCATCAATAATAGAGGCCTGGCATTTCCTAAAGTTTTGTTACACTGATGGAAAGAAATTCATTCTTACGTACCAATTGAAACCACCATCACTTTTTATCTTATTTTAAAATTTCCATTTTTTTTGTTTTGTTTAGTTTTCGATTTTCCATGGAACTAGAAAACAAATGCTTCTTCAGTTCAGTTCAGTTCAGTCACTCAGTCGTGTCTGACCTTATGCGACCCCATGAATTTCAGCATGCCAGGCCTCCTTGTCCATCACCTACTCCCAAAGTTCACTCAGATTCACTTCCATCGAGTCAGTGATGCATACAGCCATCTCATCCTCTGTTGTCCCCTTCTCCTCCTGCCTCCAATCCCTCCCAGCATCAGAGTCTTTCCCAATGAGTCAACTCTTCATATGAAGTGGCCAAAGTACTGGAGTTTCAGCTTTAGCATCATTCCTTCCAAAGAACACACAGGGCTGATCTCCTTCAGAATGGACTGGTTGGATCTCCTTGCAGTCCAAGGGACTCTCAAGAGTTTTCTCCAACACCACAGTTCAAAAGCATCAATTCTTCAGCACTCAGCCTTCTTCACAGTCCAACTCTCACATCTATACATGACCACTGGAAAAACCATAGCCTTGGCAAAGTCATGTCTCTGCTTTGGAATATGCTATCTAGGTTGGTCATAACTTTTCTTCCAAGGNTTTCTCCAACACCACAGTTCAAAAGCATCAATTCTTCAGCACTCAGCCTTCTTCACAGTCCAACTCTCACATCTATACATGACCACTGGAAAAACCATAGCCTTGGCAAAGTCATGTCTCTGCTTTGGAATATGCTATCTAGGTTGGTCATAACTTTTCTTCCAAGGAGTAAGCATCTTTTAATTTCATGGCTTAGGTTGGTCCAAAAGTAATTGTAGTTTTGGACTGTGAATTTAAAATCATTATAACTAGGCTCAAATTTATCTTTATTAATCAAAATAGGAACCATTACGATAAACACATTTTTGTCAATGAGAAATAAATTGGTTTATTCCTGTAGCATAAAAGTCTGTGCTTCAAAACTTGAAGAATACTTGGAAAGCATTTTTTTGCATCCTGCTGGTTGTGGAAACGTTTTCTCTGCAAAAGATTGTAAAAATGCTTGAAGAAGTGGTAGTCAGCTGGTGAGAGGTCAGGTAAATATGGCAGATGAAACAAAACTTCACAGCCCAATTCATTCAACTTTTGAAGCATTGATTGTGCAACATGCAGTTGGGTGTTGTTACAGAGAAGAATTGGGCCCTTTCTGTTGAATAAAGCTGGCTGTAGGTGGTGTGGTTTTCAGTGCATCTCATTGATTTGCTGAGCATACTTTTCACATGTAATGATTTCACGAGGATTCAGAAAGCTGTGATGGATCAGATGGGCAGCAGATCAACAAACAGTGACCATGACCTTTTTCTTAATGCACATTTGGCTTTGGTAAATGCTTTGGAGCTTCTTCTCGGTCCAACCACTGAGCTGGTAATCACTGGTTAAATTCTCCAAGCCAGGCTTCAGCAATACGTGAACCATGAACTTCCTGATGTTCAAGCTGGTTTTAGANGAACTGATAAAATATACTTTTTATCACATGTCACAATCCACTTGAGAAATGGTTTGTTGTTGCATAGAATAAGAGAAAATGACACTTCAAAGTGATGTTGTTTTTTTTTTTTTAATTTTGGATCAGCTCGTGAGGCACTCACTTATTAAGCTTTTTCACCTTTCCAATTTGCTTCAAATGCTGAATGAACATTGAATGGTCAACGCTGAGTTCTTATGCAACTTCTCATGTGATTGTAAGAGGATCAGCTTTGGTGATGGCTCTCAATTGTCATTGTCAACTTCTGATGACTGGCCACTGTTCTCCTTATCTTCAAGAGTCTCATCTCCTTTGCAAAACTTCTTGAACCACCATCACCACTGAATTTTACGTTTATTAGTAGTTCCTGGGCCACATGCATTGTTGATGTTACAAGTTGTCTCCACTGCTTCATGAACCATTTTAAACTTGAATAAGAAAACTTCTTACTTTTTAACATCATTTCCATAGTCCAAAATAAATATAAATAGCAAGTGATAAATCATTAGCAAAAAAAGCAAGAAATGTGCATTAAAATGATGTATAACATAACCTTATTTATTAAGAATGTATTCCAATATTGAATGGCAAATTTCAACATTGCAAAAACCACAATTATGTTTGCACCAACCTAATAGAACTTTCTTATAAAAAATTCACTTGAAGTGTGTAACTAAGAATAAGAAATAATGCTAATTCTTAGTATTTTTCAAACACCTTGTAAGTTCCCTATATATAAACTAATGTAATTATCTCGATAACCCTTTGAGGTAGATATTACTTTTATCAACTTCACTTTAGAGTTGAGGAAAAGTGAGGCAAGGAGATGTGGAGTAACTTTCTTGAAATCAGACACATAGTAAGTGGCATAATGAAGTTCAAAATATGGCAGTCTGTCTTTAGGGTTCTTTATTTTGACTATTATATTTGCTTACACATCTGGAGAGCACATTCAGTTCATTAACTGAGGTGCAACGCTATTTGATGGATACATTTGCATGCTGAGAAANTTTCTTGAAATCAGACACATAGTAAGTGGCATAATGAAGTTCAAAATATGGCAGTCTGTCTTTAGGGTTCTTTATTTTGACTATTATATTTGCTTACACATCTGGAGAGCACATTCAGTTCATTAACTGAGGTGCAACGCTATTTGATGGATACATTTGCATGCTGAGAAAAAATTCCATCAAATAGACTTGTGTATGTTAATGCAACAAGTTGGATTTTACACAAATATGTTTATTTACTGTTTATGTGGAAGCTACTTCCATTTATCTTAGATAATTCACTGCTAAAGATCATCCATTGTAATTAAAATTAAATTCCTGCCCAAGAACTTTGATCAACTATTTTATACCTTTATTTTTGTTTTGATTCAGATTATATCATGCCACAGTCAAGCCAAGTACTAGTGGTTAAAAACAAAACAAAACAAACTTATCTATCTAGATCATGATGTTGATATACAATGTTTCTGGCTTCAGTCCTCTTCACACGAAGACCAACTAGCAATTATCCATAGAAAAGACACCACTGTGAAAACCCCAGGGTTGAGGGTTAACCTGTTCCTACTACCATGCCCTAGACCACAGAGACCAAGAAGAAATGCATCAGAAGGTTAAAAGGAATGGCTACACTCTGACCACATCACTTTCTCTCCTAGAAAAGCACAGCAAAATAATGGGAGGGCCCACTTGGGCTTATTTTTCTTCCAGTGGGAAAGAGAGCCCAAGGTGGCCAGCTAGCTCCACCATGATCAAGTGGGATTCATCTCTGGAATGCAAGAATGTTTCAACATATGAAAATCAAAAAAATATAATGCATCATATCAATAGAATGAAAGAAAAAAGTGTGATCATTTCAATAGATGCAGAAAAAGTACTTGACAAAATTCAACATCCCTTTAAGATAAAAATCATAACAAATTGTGTATGGAAGAAATGCTTCTCAACATAATGAAGACCATATATGACAAACCCTCAGCTAACATTATACTCAATGGTGAGAGGTTCAGATCTTTTAAGATCAGGAACAGACACTATTCCTATTCATAGTTCTGAAATTTCTAGCAATCAGGTATGAACAGAAGGGAAAATGAAAATTGTCTCTATTTGCAGATGATATGAATATAATATAAAAGAGCATAAGTGAAGTGAAAGTCGCTCAGTTGTGTCCAACTCTTTGTGACCCCATGGACTATACAGTCCAGTCCATGGAATTCTCCTGGCCAAAATAATGGAGCGGGTAACCATTCCCTTCTCCAGGGGATCTTCCCAACCCAGGGATCAAACCCAGTCTCCTGCATTGCAGGTGGATTCTTTACCAGCTGAGCCACAAGGGAAGCACAAGAATACTGGAGTGGGTAGCCTATCCCTTCTCCAGTGGATTTTCCTGACCCAGGAATCAAACTGGGCTCTCCTGCACTGCACTGAAGGTGGATGCTTTACCAACTAGTCAAAGCTATGGTTTTTCCAGTAGCCATCTGTGGATGTGAGAGTTGGACTATAAAGAAGGCTGAGGGCTGAAGAACTGATGCTTTTGAACTGTGGTGTTGGAGAAGACTCTTGAGAGTCCCTTGGACTGCAAGGAGATCAAACCAGACAATCCTAAAGGAATTCAATCTTGAATATTCATTGGAAGGACTGATGCTGAAGCTCCAATACTTTGGCCATCTGATGTGAAGTGCCAACTCATTAGAAAGGACCCAGATGCTGGGAAAGATTGAAGGCAGGAGGAGAAGGGAACAACAAAGGACGAGATGGCTAGATGGCAACATTGACTCAATAGACATGCGTTTGAGCAAGCTCCAGGAGATTGTGAAAGACAGGGAAGCCTGGCATGCTGCAGTCCATGGGGTTGCAAAGAGTCAGATATGACTGAGCAACTGAAAAATAACAACCACCATAAGATAAACTCTAGCATAAATTTTGTGGAAATAACTTAGTTTTAGGAACCCTAGCAAAGGCTTCCCTTCAGATATGACACTTAGGCCAAATCCAAAAGGATAAGTAGAGTTAACGAAATCTAGAAGGAAAGGCACATCTGAAATGTTTTCTAGCAGAGGGAATTGCATATTAAACTGTTGTTTATTATCTCTGCTGAATTAGATTCATAGTTGTTTGCTTGTTGTTTGTTTTTAGCCCACAGGTAAAACCAACAGTAAAAAGATACACATGGTTGTGTTTCACTTTGAGTCACTAAAAACCTGAGATTACCAATTTCAGTTTATCAAATAAGGTGGTTTAATTTTCTAAAGCTTGGTATTTAGCTAATTGTATAGAGTCCACAGGTGTATCATATTGTAAAAGTCTCCTAATCGGTGCTTGATTTCACAGTGGATACTGACAGAAATGTGATGCTTATTTTATTGGAATTCTTCAGTTGCTATGATATAAAATTGATGTTTATTTCTAAAATAGATTTGGGCTTTTTATTGTGGATTTTTTATTTTTATTTTTTGGATTATTGTGTGTGTGTGTGTGTGTGTGTGTGTGTAAGCTCAGCTGCTCAATTGTGTCTGACATTTAGCAACCCCAAGGACTGTAGCCCACCAGGTTCCTCTCTCAATGGGATTTCCCAGGCAAGAACACTGGGGTGAGTTGCCATTTCCTCTTCCAAGGGATGTTCTCAACCCAAGGATCAAACCAACATCTTCCTGTGTCTCTTGCATTGGTAGGCAGGTTCTTTACCACTGCACTACCCGGTAAGACATATTTTGTGTGTGTATATATATATATATATAAGAGCTAGCTTAAAATATTGCTAGTATGTTAAGTGAACTCTAAGATTATGCTATTACTAATAACTTTTTAAAGAAGTATCATCATATCCATTTTCACAGATGACAAAGTTAAGATTCAAAAAGATTAATCAATTTGTTAAAGGTCACATAGCAGGTAAGAACTAGAACCGAAATTTAAAGCCAGGACTGAACTGAGTCACAACTTTATTAAATTGTGTATTTCACACATATTATATATATATATATATATACACATACACACATATAACACAAACATATACGTAAAAAATATATATGATAGAAATATTCAATGTATCTCTGTATTTGTATAGACATGCATATCAATTGACTGTAGATCAATAGATTAATAGGAGACAGAAATAATGCAAAAATCTTTATGTCTCTTGCTCTGGATAGCATAGGCTATTGAAGGAGGAGCAAGAGGACACTCATTTTTGGCAATATGTCATATCATTAAATAACATTAAAATTGCATGTAAAGATAAGCTTCCCCAATCTTATAGTCTTATACTAGTAAAGTTGGTAGAGTTGGATGTTGAACTCATAGTTATTGATTGGTAAACTAAGGTTGTTTGTCTGTACTTCATGGCTTCCAAGGGCTTCATTCTTTATTTCATCTCCATCCATCAGCAAATCAGCCTCACTTTTGAGAATAATACATTCAATAGAAATGTCTGGCAAAGTATTTTATATATTAATGATTTACTTAAGCAAGTAAATTCTGATTAAACTGACAAATTTAAAACAGTTTGTAGAAAGAGAAGGAAATCCTGTTATTTGCAACAACATAGACAGACTTTGAATCAGCCTTGGGGCTCAGACGGTAAAGAATCTGCCTGCAATGTAGGAGACCAGGGTTCAATCCCTGGATTGGGAAGATCCTCTGGAGAAGGGAATGGCGACCCATTCCAGTATTTTTGCCTGAAAAATCCCAAAGACTGAGGACCCTGGTGGGTTACAGTCCATGGGGTCACACAGAGTCAGACACAATTGAGTGACTAACACTTTCACTTTCAACATGTGAAGTACTTTTATGAAGATAAAGATGACATGGATTTAATAACTGACAAAATTAATAATGAAATTAAATAACAAATAATTGAGGATTTTTAAAACTTGTATTCAAAGTTCTGTTAAAGTTCAGTTCAGTTCAGTCACTCAGTTGTGTCTGACTCTTTGACACTCCATGAATCGCAGCACGCCAGGCCTCCTTGTCCATCACCAACTCCCAGAGTTCACTCAGACTCACGCCCATCGAGTGAGTGATGCCATCCAGCCATCTCGTCCTCGGTCGTCCCCTTCTCCTCCTGCCCCCAATCCCTCCTAGCATCATAGTCTTTTCCACTGAATCAACTCTTCGCATGAGGTGGTCAAAGTACTGGAGTTTCAGCTTTAGCATCATTCCTTCCAAAGAAATCCCAGGGCCGATCTCCTTCAGAATGGACTGGTTGGATCTCCTTGAAGTCCAAGGGACTCTCAAGAGTNGTACCCTTCTCCTCTTGCCCCCAGTCCCTCCCAGCATCAGAGTCTTTTCCACTGAATCAACTCTTCGCATGAGGTGGTCAAAGTACTGGAGTTTCAGCTTTAGCATCATTCCTTCCAAAGAAATCCCAGGGCCGATCTCCTTCAGAATGGACTGGTTGGATCTCCTTGAAGTCCAAGGGACTCTCAAGAGTCTTCTCCAACAACACAGTTCAAAAGCATCAATTCTTCAGCACTCAGCTTTCTTCACAGTCCAACTTTCACATCCATACATGACCACAGGAAAAACCATAGCCTTGACTAGACAGACCTTAGTCGGCAAAGTAATATCTCTGCTTTTGAATATGCTGTCTAGGTTGGTCATAACTTTTCTTCCAAGGAGTAAGCCTCTTTTGATTTCATGGCTGCAGTCACCATCTGTAGTGATTTTGGAGCCCATAAAAATAAAGTCTGACACTGTTTCCACTGTTTCGCCGTCTATTTCCCGTGAAGTGATGGGACCGGATGCCATGATGTTCGTTTTCTGAATGTTGAGCTTTAAGTCAACTTTTTCACTCTTTCACTTTCATCAAGAGGCCCTTTAGTTCCTCTTCATTTTCTGCCATAACGGGTGGTGTCATCTGCATATCTGAGGTTACTGATATTTCTCCCAGCAAACTTCATTCCAGCTTGTGTTTCTTCCAGTTAAGCGTTTTTCATGATGTATTCTGCATATAAGTTAAATAAGCAGGGTGACAATATACAGCCTTGACGTACGCCTTTTCCTATTTGGAACCAGTCTGTTTTTCCATGTCTAGTTCTAACTGTTGCTTCCTGACCTGCATATAGATTTCTCAAGAAGCAGGTCAAATGGNCTTAAATTGCATGGATAATGACTTTCTATACTAGTTTTTCTATACCAAGGTCTTCCTCAGTTTAGAAAAGTGGGTTTATCATTTCATTTTCTCTTAGCATTGCAGTATTTATTCTTACTACTGTTGTAGAAGTTTCATTTTAATCTTTTATCCTATTGAAAAATTACTTTTAAAATCTATACTGAATTGTTATAACTGGTACATCCTCACAGGTAGAGAGAAAGTGCTAAGTTAACAGTAACTCATTACTCAACTCATAACTATTAAGCTACATAGCAACTAAGTTAT
>SJYA01003347.1:6478-27400 GCA_006410615.1 Neotragus moschatus | reverse complement strand
TAGTAAACAGTAGTCTCCAAAAGTGAAATACTTGTTCCTTATGTATATCCATAAAGAAATGTACTTCAAAATACTTAACACATGCATACATTGCCTTATACATAATTATTATTTCCTCATGGGCAGAAAGAATGTCACTACTAAATGAGTGTATTCAGTTATAGTCACTCAGTCTTACAGAGATGTTTTGATGCTCTAAGTAATGAATTCAGAACTAAGAATATTCTAAATTACATCACTACCCGTTACTTTTGAAAAACACTTTTACATCAAGGCACTAAGTAATGCTAAGAAGAATAATGTTATGTACTGACAAAGTATAACCATTTTACCATGTGTCTAGCCATTTGGATAACAAATAGAAGTCAATATTGTACTTTCCCATGTGTTGTAAAAGGCACAGGCATTTCATATCTATAATGATAATATGCCATCTAGTCCCCTTGTGTTCTTATTAGTTCAATGCTATTCAGCTAAATATACTTAGAATTTGAAGATAGTAAATATACCCTTGTTGTTGAAACTTGTAAGTATTAAAAAATGTTATTTTTGTAAATATGTGTGGTGCTGTGCTTAGTCACTCAGTTGTGTCCGACTCTTTGTGACCCCATGGACTGTAGTGCACCAGGCTCCTATGTCCATGGGGATTCTCCAGGAAGGAATAGGAGTTCACTAATTCTTACTGATGAATCAGAGTACAGAGTTAACACTTTGGTTCACATATCTAGAATTAGGACAGATTCCCTGGTGGCTCAGCTGGGAAAGAATGCAGGAAACAGAAGAAAACAGGTTCCATCCAAGTGTCAGGAAGATCCCTGGGAGATGAAAATGGCAACCTGTTCCAGTATTCTTGCCTGGAGAATCCCATAGACAGAGGAGCCTGGAGGGCTACATACAGTCCATGGAGTCGCAAAGAGTTGGACATGACTGACCTGATAAACTAGGTAGCTGATAAAATATCTAGCACTGAGGCTAAGGATAATATTGGGAAGTTTAGGACCCTCATTACATGTTAATCAATATTAGTAGGTAAATAGAGATTTCCAAGGCAATGAAAAGTTTCTGTAATACTGTATGCAGGAGATACTAAAGCATCAGGCTCTCTATAAATGGTTGGGGAATATACACATATAACTGATACATCAGTTCAGTTCTGTTCAGTCACTCAGTCACGTCCAACTCTTTACAGCCCTGTGGACTGCAGCACACCAGGTTTCCCTTCCATCACCAACTCCCAGAGTTTAATCAAACTCATATCCATTGAGTCAGTGATGCCATCCAACCATCTCATCCTCTGTCATCCCCTTCTCATCCTGCCATCAATATATCCTAGCATCAGAATCTTTTCAAATGATTCCGTTACTCGCATCAGGAGGCCAAAGTATTGGAGTTTCATATTCAGAATCAGTCCTTCCAATGAATTTTCAGTACTGATTGTCTTTAGGATGAACTGGTTGGATCTCCCTGCAGTCCTGGGGACTCTGAAGAGTCTTCTCCAATACCACAGTTCAAAAGCATCAATACTTTGACACTCAGCTTTTTTATAGTCCAACTCACACATCCAAACATGACTAATGGAAAAACTATAGCCTTGACTAGATGGACCTTTGTTGGCAAGGTAATGTCTCTGCTTTTTAATATGATCTTCAGGTTGGTCATAACTTTTCTTCCAAGGAGCAAATGTCTTTTAATTTCATGGCTGCAATCACCATCTGCAGTGACTTTGGGGCCCAAAAAATTAGTCTGTCACTGTTTGACCATCTCTTTGCCATGAAGTGATGTGATCAGATGCCATGATCTTTGTTTTCTGAATGCTGAGCTTTAAGCCAACTTTTTCACTCTCCTCTTTCACTTTCATCAAGAGGTTTTTTGTTCCTCTTCACTTTCTGACATGAGTGGTGTCATCTGCATATCTGAGGTTATTGATATTTCTCTCGGCAATCTTAATCCCACCTTGTGCTTCTTTCAGCCCAGTATTTCTCATGATGTACTCTGCATATAAATTAAATAAGCAGGGTGACGATATACAGCCTTGACATACTCCTTTTCCTATTTGGAATGAGTCTGTTGTTCTATTTCCAGTTCTAACTGTTGCTTCCTGACCTCCATATAGGTTGCTCAAGAGGCAGGTCAGGTGTTTTGGCATTCCTATCTGTTTCTGAATTTTCCACAGTTTGTGGTGATCCACACAGTCAACAGCTTTGGCATAGTCAATACAGCAGAAATAGATGTTTTTCTGGAACTCTCTTGCTTTTTCGATGATCCAGTGGATGTTGGCAATTTGATCTCTGGTTCCTCTGCTTTTTCTAAATCTAGCTTGAAACATCTGGAAGCTTATGATTTATGTACTGTTGAAACCTAGCTTTGAGAATTTTGAGCATTACTGTGCTAGCATGTGAGATGAGTACAATTGTACAGTAGTTTGAGCATAATTTGGCATTGCCTTTTTTTTAAGACTGGAATGAAAACTGGCCTTTTCCAGTCCTGTGGCCACTGCTGAGTTTTCCAAATTTGCTGGCTATTGAGTGAAACACTTTCACAGCATCATTTTTTAGGATTTGAAACAGCTCAACTGGAATTCCATCACTGCCACTAGTTTTCTTCATAGTGGTGCTTCCTAAGGCACACTTGACGTCACATTCCAGGATGTCTGGCTATAAGTGAGTGATCATACCATTGTGACTATCTGGTTCATGAAGAACTTTCTTGTATAGTTCTGTGTATTCTTGCCACCTCCTTTTAATATCTTCTGTTTCTGTTAGGTCCATACCATTTCTGTCTTTTATTGTGTCCATCTTTGCATGAAATGTTCTCTTGGTATCTCTAAGTTTCTTGAAAAGATCTCTAGTCTTTCCCATTCTATTGTTTTCCTCTATTTCTTTGCACTGTTCACTGAGGAAGGCTTTCTTATCTCTCCTTGCTATTCTTTGGAACTCTGCATTCAAATGAGTATACCTTTCCTTTTCTCCTTTGTTTTTGTTTCTCTTCCTTTCAAAACTATTTGTAAGGCCTCCTTAGACAACCATTTTGCCTTTTTGTATTTCTTTTTCTTGGCAATGATATTGATTGATCCCTGCCTCCTGTACAATGTCATGAACCTCTGTCCAGAGTTCTTCAGGCACTCTGTCCTTCAGATCTAATCCCTTGAATCTACTGGCCACTTTCACTGTATAGTCTTAAAGGATTTGATTTAACTCATACCTGAATGATCCAGCGGTTTTCCCCACTTTCTTCAGTTTAAGCCTGAATAAGGTGTTCATGGTCTAAGCCACAGTCAGCTCCAGGTCTTGTNTTACAATCTATACAGTTGACTTGTATAACTCTAGTAAGTATAAATAAATTTGTATAATTGCACAAAAAATGAGCTACATATGTGAAAAGATAACATGTTTTAGAAATCAGTAAAGAATGGCAGTGTCTGGTTAAAAACAGCAGTAAAACAAGAGTCCAGGAAACTGATCCTAGTTGTCTGAACAATAGGGGTCTCAGTTCCTTATTATATAAATAATTTTGACATTAGCTATTCCATACTACCAAAAAATGCTCAAAATATCACACAATTGTACTCATCTCACACTTAGCAAAGTAATGCTCAAAATTCTCCAAGCCAGGCTTCAGCAATACGTGAACTGTGAACTTTCAGATGTTCAAGCTGGTTTTAGAAAAAGCAGAGGAACCAGAGATCAAATTGCCAACATCTGCTGGATCATTGAAAAAGCAAGAGAGATCCAGAAAAATATCTATTTCTGCTTTACTGACTATGCCAAAGCTTTTGACTGTGTGGATCACAATAAACACTGGAAAATTCTGAAAGAGTTGGGAATACCAAAACACCTGACCTGCCTCTTGAGCAACCTATATGGAGGTCAGGAAGCAAGTTAGAACTGGACATGGAACAACAGACTGGTTCCAAATAGGAAAAAGAGTATGTCAAGACTATATATTGTCACCCTGCTTATTTAACTTCTTTGCAGAAGACATCATGAGAAATGCTGGGCTGGAAGAAGCACAACCTGGATTCAAGACTGCTGGAAGAAATATCAATAACCTCAGATATGCAGATGACACCACCCTTATGGCAGAAAGTAAAGAGGAACTAAAAAGCCTCTTGATGAAAGTGAAAGAGGAAAGTGAAAAAGTCGGCTTAAAGCTCAACATTTAGAAAACAAAGATCATGGCATCTGGTCCCATCACTTCATGGGAAATAGATGCAGAAACAGTAGAATCAGTGTCCAACTTTATTTTTTTGGGCTCCAAAATCACTGCAGATGGTGACTGCAGCCATGAAATTAAAAGGTGCTTACTCCTTGGAAGGAAAGTTATGACCAACCTAAATTGCATATTAAAAACCGGAGATATTATTTTGCCAACAAAGGTCCGTTTAGTCAAGGCAATGGTTTTTCCAGTGGTCATGTGTGGTTGTGAGAGTTGGACTGTGAAGAAAGCTGAGCACTGAAGAATTGATGCTTTTGAACTGTGGTGTTGTAGAAGATTCTTGGGAGTCTCTTTGACTGCAAGGAGATCCAACCAGTCCATCCTAAAGGAGACAAGTCCTGGGTATTCGTTGGAAGGACTGATACTGAGGATGAAACTCCAATAGTTTGGCCACTTCATGCAAAGAGTTTACTCATTGGAAAAGACCCTGATGCTGGGAGGGATTGGGGGCAGGAGGAGAAGGGGACAAAAGAGGATGAGATGGCTGGATGTCATCACCAACTCGATGGACATGAGTTTGGGTAAACTCTGGGAGTTGGTGCTGGACAGGGAGGCCTGGTGTGCTGCTGTACATGGGGAAGCAAAGAGTTGGACATGACTGAGTGACTGAATTAAACTGATTCTATATTAAAAGGTGTTGAGATGATCAAATGGGACAATATATTTCAAAGTGTTTTGAGAAACAAAGTGCTATAAAAATGCAAGGAATTATTACACTGAATACTTAGGAGAAGTCAGATCGACTAGTGTCAAAAGTGTGACTAAAAATTTTTTTAATAAACTGAAAATCCCTGTAGTGGGAAATATTGACTGTTAATAGAGAATTAAGTCTTCCAATTGAATTTTATGTCTCCATAGTGCTCAACAGATTTCAGAAAGACAGATAGAGCACCTAAATTGCCTTGAAGTGGAAAATAGTAAGTGCTTTCTATATTTTAAATGTCATATTGTATGATTTACCAGATCAAGTTAGACTTTGCTATGCTATGCTAAGTCGCTTCAGTCATGTCCGACTCTGTGCAGCGCCATAGACAGCAGCCCACCAGGTTCCCCGTCCCTGGGATTCTCCAGGCAAGAACACTGGAGTGGGTTGCCATTTCCTTCTCCAATGCATGACAGTGAAAAGTGAAAGTGAAGATGCTCAGTCGTGTCCGACTCTTAGTTACCCCACGGACTGCAGCCTACCAGGCTCCTCTGTCCATGGGATTTTCCAGGCAAGCATACTGGAGTGGGGTGCCATTGCCTTCGACTTTCAATCAATTCATCCAGTCTTCCTAATTGATTATTTGTAGGTTTGGGTGTGCATATTACAGTGACATAGAACAATTTGATTTATCTTATGTATGTCTGTGACCTGTGACAAATAATATATTATCGAATATGTTTGTTAAAATCTGACAGCAGAACACAATATAAGCAGTTCACATCACCTAGTCTGAAATCAATAGAGTTCTTTACAAAGCACCAATTTCTTATATAAGAAAATGTAGGAGCGCAGGAGGCTGGAGCTGCTAAGACTGAACACAGGGACTTCCCTGGAGTTCAGTGGTTAAGAATCCCCCCTTCCAAGGCAAGAGGAATCAGTGTCTGGTTGGAAAACTAAGATTCCACATACCACAGAGCAATTAAGCCCATGCACCCCAAGCACTGAGCCTGTGCACCACAGCCGCTGAGCCCATGTGCCACAACTACTGAGACTGTGTGCCATGACTGGAGAGATGCCTTTGCACTGCAGGGAAAGATCCAGCATGATGCAATGCAGATTTCATGTACTGCAACTAAGACCTGACTTGGACATAAAATATATATTCTTTAAAAAAGAAAAAGAAAAAGTAGAGGCAATGGGCAATGCTAGTAATAATTCAAAAGTATTTTAAGCAGGCTTTATACAATTTGTTAGTCATTTAAAAACTGATAAATATTGGTAGAAATTTGACCTAGCAGACACTTAAGACAATTAAGGATAAATTCTTGGACTTCCCTGGTGATCCAGTGGTTAAGACTCCGTGCTTCCAATGCAGGGGGCCCAGTTGCAATCTCTGGTCAAGGAAATAAGGTTTCACATGCCATATGGTGTGACCAAAAAAATAGAAATAAGAATGCTCTCTTGTTTGTGCTATTAAATTAGACCTATGTTCATTTATTTGATCAGCTATTTATTACTGTTAGAACTGGACATGGAACAATAGACTGGTTCCAAATAAGAAAAGGAGTATGTCAAGGCTATATACTGTCACCCTGCTTATTTAATTTATATGCAGAGTATATCATGAGAAACCACCAGGCTGGAAGAAGCACAAGCTGGAATCAAGACTGCCAAGAGAAATATCAATAACCTTAGATATGCAGATGACACCACTCTTATGGCAGAAAGTGAAGAGGAACTAAAAAGCCTCTTGATGAAAGTGAAAGAGGAGAGTGAAAAAGTTGGCTTAAAGTTCAACATCCAGAAAACGAAGATCATGGTATCTGGTCACATAACTTCATGGGAAATAGATGGGGAAACGGTGGAATCAGTGTCAGACTTTATATTTTTGGGCTCTAAAATCACTCGGATGGTGATTGCAGCCATGAAGTTAAAAGACGATTACTCCTTGGATAGAAAGTTATGACCAACCTAGATAGCATATTGAAAAGCAGAAACATTACTTTGCCAACAAAGGTCCATCTAGTCAAGGCTATGGTTTTTCCAGTGGTCATGTATGGCTATGAGAGCTGGACTGTGAAGAAAGCTGAGCACCAAAGAATTAACTGTGGTGTTGGAGAAGACTCTTGCAAGTCCCTTGGACTGCAAGGAGATCCAACCAGTCCATCCTAAAGGAGATCAGTCTTGGGTGTTCATTGGAAGGACTGATGCTGAGGCTGAAACTCCAATACTTTGGCCCCTTCATTCAAAGAGTTTACTCATTGGAAAAGACCTTGATGCTGGGAGGGATTGGGGGCAGGAGGAGAAGGGGATGGCAGAGGATGAGATGGTTGGATGGCATCACTGACTCAATGGACATTGGTTGGGAAGACTCTGGGAGTTGGTGATGGACAGGGAGGCCTGGTGTGCTGTGATTCATGGGGTTACAAATAGTTGGACATGACTGAGTGACTGAATTGAACTGAATCCTCAAAATATCTAGCTTCATTTTGAA
Source organism: Neotragus moschatus (assembly GCA_006410615.1). Taxonomy (NCBI): domain Eukaryota; kingdom Metazoa; phylum Chordata; class Mammalia; order Artiodactyla; family Bovidae; genus Neotragus; species Neotragus moschatus. The sequence goes on along the minus strand of SJYA01003347.1, from coordinate 20,045 downwards.
ACATAAATGATGTGTTCAAAGAAGTTCAGATCTAGAAATGTACATTTTATGTTAAGTTCATATATATTTTATATAAACTAGAAAGATTGAATCTTCATTATTTAGAATAGGATGTCTCAGTCACCAGAGGGTTATGTATTTTTTTTTTAAAAAGTTCATGTTTCTCTTTCTACTGGGACTTTCATTTCCTGTTGTAGATAAGAAGAAATTTCTGATTGATTTAAGGTGCTGACAGTTGAATAGGTGGCTCAATATTAAAATGGGTCAAAACAATTGTATTATTCAGTGTAAAAAAATGACACAGATAAACTACTGTCTGGGAAAAACTATAAGGGATGCAATTTATACCAACTTTTGTGGTTTATATTTGTTTTCTAAAGAAGGAAAATCATTTTTATTTTACTGGTGGTTTCTCATACTTGAAATAAAACTTGTCAATTTTTAATACCAAGCATTGTTTTAAAATTTATTCTTCCCATTCTATTAATATGTGGGGCAGATCCTCCAATTGTAAGGCATCTCATGCCCTCAATAAATGAAAGGTATTGGCGGTGGTCTGGGACATGAAAATTCAAAGACACTCTAAGATGTGCATTTAAAAATAAGATATCAAAACTTTTAATATACCCAAAAACATGCTAATTTCCCTTTATTATATCAAGGTATATCAAAACAAAGTTGGAATGATGGTTGTGTAGGATCTTGTCTGACCTACTACATATACATAGAATTTAGTGTTTTTGACTGAGCTAAACCAAAAATACTGAATTAAGTATTTCAGTATTATGTGCATATTAAGTATTAAGTATTATGTGCATATTAAGCACATAATATTTTTTAAATTTTTACAACTATTTGATATAATAATTAGTCTTTCTTTCCAGTTTCATTGAGAAATAATTGACATACATCACTGTATAAGTTTAATGTGTACAGCGTAATGGTTTGATTTATATATATTGTGATATCATCATAATACCCCTAGTAAATATTCTATGGTCAAGTTCTTACTAATTTAAGTTTCAGAAATGGATGGATAGGATTCTGATTTCAAATCTTTTGGGTATATGCCCAGAAGTGAGGGGGTTTCCCTGGTAGCTCAGACAGTAAAGATTCTGCTTGCAATGCAGAAAGCCTGGGTTTGAGGCCCGGGTTCAATCCCTGGGTTGGGAAGATCCCCTGCAGAAAGGTATAGCAAACTGCTCCAGTATTCTTGCTTGGAGAATTGCAAGGACAGAGGGGCATGGCGGGCTACAGTCCATGGGATCCCAAAGAATTGCACACACTGAGCAATTATATGATAACTTTACTTTTAAATTTTTGAGGAATCTCTACAGTGTTTTCCATATTGGCTGCACTGATTTATATTCCCATCAGCACTGCACAAGGATCCTCTTTCTCCACATCCTCACCAAGAATTGTTATCTCTTATTGCTTTGATAACAATCATGTTAACAGATGTGAAGTGATAGCTCATTATAGTTTTAATTTCTAAGGTGATTAGGAATTGGAACTTCTTTTAATATAATTTGTATGTCTTCTTTGGAAAAATATCTATTTGAATCACTTGTATACATTTTAATACATGCTTTTGCTATTGAGTTGTCTGAGTATTTTGGATATTAATCTGTCAGATATATAGTATGAAGATAATTTCTTTCATTCTTCAGGTTGTGCTTTCATTTTTTTTGATTGTTTCTTTTTCTGTATAGAAATTTTTAGTTCGATTTAGGCTTTTTCTCTGTTTTCTTTGTTTTGGCTGCACTGTGTGTTATGTAGGATCTTAGTTCACTGACCAGGGATTGAACCCACTGGACCACCAAGGAAGTCCTCCCCTATGTTTTCTTATAGGAGTTTTACAGAATCAGGGGCTAAGGGGTCTTTTTAATCCACTGCAATTAAATTTTTGTGAGTGGTGGAAGATAGGGATCTAATTTTATCATTTGCATGGAGATATCCAGTTTTCACAATATAATTTACTAAAGATAATCATTTCATCATTGAGTATTCTTGGCTCAGTTGTCAATTACTTGAAAGTATATGCTTGGGTTTATTTCTGCATTTTTGATTCTGTTCCATTGCTCTATGTGTTTGTCTTTATTCCAATGCCATATTGTTTTTATTATTACAGCTTTGTAACATAGTTTGAAATCAGGGAGTATGATGCTTCCAGCTTAGTTCTTCATTTTCAGAATTGTTTTTGACCATTCATGATCTTTTGTGATTCCATACAAATTTTAGGAATATTTTTAAATTTCTGTGGAAAATGACATTAGATTCATTATAGGGATTGCATTGAACCTATAGATGGCTTTGGGTACTATTAACATTTAAAATGTCTTAACTCTTTCCAACACGAACATGAGGTCTTTCAATTTACTTGCATCTTCATTTTATTTCATCAACATCTCATATTTCTCAACATATGGATCTTTCAACTCCTTGGTTAAATTTCTTTCTAGGATTTTTAATGATCTTGATGCTAAGTTGGACTGTGTTCCTTCATTTTACAAATAGTTCATTGTTAATGTGTAGAGATGCAATTGATCTGTATGTTGATTTTGTACTTTGCAACTTCACAGAGTTCATTGATTAGTTCTGATAGCTTTTTGAAAGAGTTTTTAGAATTATATATATATATATATATATGATCATGTCATCTGAAAACAAAGACAATTTTACTTTAACTTTCCTATTTAAATGTCTCTATTTCTTTTTCTTGCCTAATTGCTCTGGTTAAGGCTTCCAGCACTATTTGAATAGTAGTGGGAGTGGGCACTCTATCCTTGGTTCCTGATCTTAAAGGAAAAGTTTTAAATCTTTCACTACTGAGAATGAGTAAGAAGAGAATTTCAGAAAACATCTAGTTCTGCTCCAATGACTACACTAAAGCCTTTGACTGTGTGGATCACAACAAACTGTGGAAAATTCTTCAAGAGATGGGAATACCAGACCACCTTACTTGCTTCCTGAGAAACCTGTATGCAGGACAAGAAGCAACAGTTAGAACTGGACATGGAACAATGGACCGGTTCCAAATTTGGAAAGGAGAATGTCATGGTTGTATATTGTCACCCTGATTATTTAACTTATATGCAGAGTACATCAAGCTAAATGCTGGGCTGCATGAAGCACAAGCTGGAATCAAGATTGCCAGAAAAAATATCAATAACCTCAGATATGCAGATGACACCATCCTTACGGCAGGAAGTGAATAAGAACTAAAGAGTCTCTTGATGAAAGTGAAAGAGGAGAGTGGAAAACCTGGCTTAAAACTCAACATTCAGCAAACTAAGATCACAGCATCCAGTTTCATCACTTCATGGCATATAGCTGGGGAAACAATGGAAACAGTGACAGACTTTATTTTCTTGGGCTCCAAAATGACTGTAAATGTTGACTGCAGCCATAAAATTAAAAGACACTTGCTCATTGGAAGAAAATATATGACAAATTGAGACAACGTATTAAAAAGCAGGGACATTACTTTGCCAACAAAGGTCCATCTATTCAAGGCTATGGTTTTTCCAGTGGTCATGTGTGGATATGAGAGTTGGACTGTGAAGTAAGCTGAGCACTGAAGAATTGGTGCTTTAGAACTGTGGTGTTGGAGAAGACTCTTGAGAGTCCCTTGGACTGCAAGGAGATCAAACAGGTCAATCCTAAGGTAAATTAGTCCTGAATATTCATTGGAAGGACTGATGCTGAAGCCGAAGCTCCAATACTTTGGCCACTTGATATGAAGAGCTGACTCATTTGAAAAGACTCTGCTGCTGGGAAAGATTGAGGCCAGGAAGAGACGGGGACAATAGAGGATAAGATGGTTGGATGGCATCACCGACTCAATGGACATGAGTTTGAGCAAACTCCACAAAATAGTGAATGGCAGGGAAGCCTGGCATGCTGCTGTCCATGGGGCTGCAAAGAGCCAGACACGACTGAGCAACTAACAACAACAATTGACAACAATGTTGACTTTAAACGTGTCATATATGGCCTTTATTGTGCTGAAGAATGTTCTTTCTATACCCAATTTGTTGAGCATATTTTATCAAAAAAGGATATTATATTCTGTTAAATGCTTTGTCTGCACCTTTGTGATGACCATAAGACTGGTATCCTTTATCTTGCTGATGTAATGTATCACATTTATTTTTGTGTTTAAAAATCTTTGCATCTCAGAGATAAATCTAGATTGATCATGCTGTATGATCCTTTTAACGTGTTACTTAATTTGGTGTGCTGCTGCTGCTACTGCTGCTGCTGCTGCTAAGTCACTTCAGTTGTGTTGGACTCTGCACAACTCCATTGACGGCAGCACACCAGGCTCCACCATCCATGGGAGTCTCCAGGCAAGAACACTGGAGTGGGTTGCCATTTCCTTCTCCAATGCATGAAAGTGAAAAGTGAAAGTGAAGTTGCTCAGTCGTGTCTGACTCTTAGCGACCCTATGGACTGCAGCTTACCAGGCTCCTCCGTCCATGGGATTTTCCAGACAAGAGTACTGGAGTGGGTTGCCATTGCCTTCTCCAAGTTTAGTGTGCTAGGGTTAAGAAGTTTTGAGTAGGTATTGATCAGAGATACTGCTTGTACTTGTTTTGCTTTTTGTTAGAGTCTTTATCTGAGTTTGGTGTGAGGGTAATACTGGCCTCATAAAATGATTCTGAAAGCACTCCATTCTTTTCAATTTCTTAAGAAAAAGTTTGAATAAGACTGGTGGTAATTCTTATTTAAATGTTGGATTCAATTCACCTGTGAAGCCATTTGGTCCTCTGATTTTCTCTGTTGGGAAGTTTTTTATTACTAATTCAATCCCCTAATTATTCATCTGTTCAGATTTTATATTTCTTGATGATTAAATCTTGGTAGGTTGGAGGATTCTAGGAATTTGTCAACATATAATTGTTTTTAGTAGTCTCTTATGATCCTTTGTATTTCAAGGTATAAGTTAATAAAGTCTCCAATTGCATCTATAGTTTTATTAGTTTGAATTCTCTCTTTTTTTGTGCACATCTTTTAACTGTTTCTGAATTTTGTTTATTTTTTTCAAAAAACTTGGTTTTACTGATGTGTTCTATTATTTTTCTGGTTGCTATTTTATTTATTAATGCTCTGATCTTTGTTATGTCCTTCCTTTTGGTAACTCGGGCTTTGTTCTTTGTCTAGTACTCTAAGGTATAAAGTTGTATTTTTAAAAAAATTTTTAAACTTTATGTAGGAATTTACCACTATAATCTTCCCTCTTTGAACAACTTTTGTTGCATTGCATACATTTTTCTAGTTTATGTTTCCATGTTTGTTTCAAGATTTAAAAAATTTCCCCTTTGATTTCTTTTCTGACCCATTGGTTATTCAGGAGGGTGTTGTTTAATTTCCACATATGTATGAATTGTCTTGTTTTCCTTCTGTTATTGATATATAGTTTCACATTATTACAGTTAGAAAACTTTGTATTAGTTAAAACTTCTTTGTGACCTTACATAGGCTCCATACTGAGGAATGTTCTGTGTGCCCTTGGAAATGTATATTCTACTGCTGTTGAATAGAATGTTCTAATAATGTTCATTTGGTCTCAAATATAATTCTAGTCTGCTGTTTCCTTAATGGTTTTCTGTCTGCATGATCTACCCATTGTTGAAAGTTGGTTATTGAAGAGCAAAGTTATTTTTGTATTGTTACCTATTTCTCACTTCAGATCTGTAAGTATCTGTGTAATATATTTTGGTACTCTGATGTTGCATGCATATATATTTACAATTGTATCCTCTTGATGAATTTGCCCTTTTTCAATATACAGTGACATGTCCCCCCTTGTTACAGTTTTTGACATAAGTCTATTTTGTCTATAAATACAGCTGCTCCTGCTTTCTTTTGTTTCCATTTGTGTGGAATATTTCCTTCCACTCCTTCACTTTGATCTCATGAGTGTTCTTAAAGCTAAAGTCTCTTGTAAGTAGCACATAGTTGGGTCTTATTTTTTTATGCACTCAACAACTCTATGCCTTTTGATTTACAGCTTCAATGATTTTTGATATGTAAGAACTTGCTGACGCCATCTTATTAATATTGTTTTCTGGCTGTTTAGTAGGTCGTTTGTTTCTTCCTTCTTGTCTTGCTGTCTTTCTTTGTGAATTAATAATTTCCACTGTGGTGTGCTTTGATTTCCTTCTCTTTATCTTTTGTGTATCTACTATAGGTTTTGCTTTGTGATTACCAGGATACCTTAATAAATTATATTACAGTTGAAACAGTCTGCTTTAAGTTGATAATAGCTTAACTTCAGTAGCATGCAAATACTCTACCCTTTTACTTCTCCTTCCACATTTTTGATATCCTAATTTATATTTTTATATAGTGTTGTAGTTGTTGTTCAGTTGTCCAATTATGTCCAACTCTCTGTGATCCCATGGACTACAGCATGCCAGGCTTCTCACCATCTCTCGAAGTTTGCTGAAGTTCATATCTGTTGTATCCGTCATGCCATCCATCCATCTCATCCTCTGATGATCTCTTCTTCTCCTGTCCTCAATCTTTCCCAGTATCAGAAAATTTTTCAGTGAGTCAGCTGTTCACATCATATTACCAAAATACTGGAGTTTCAGTTTCAGCATCAGTCCTTGCAATGAGTATTCAGGGTTGATTTCCCTTAAGATTGATTGGTTTGATCTCTTTGCTGTCCAAGGGACTTTTGGGAGTCTTCTCCAGCACCACAGCTCAAAGGCATCAATTCTTCCACACTCTGCCTTCTTTATGATCCAGCTCTCACAACCATATCTGATCATTGACAAGACCATAGCCCTGACTATATACAGACCTTTGACATCAGAGTAATGTCTCTGCTTTTCAACACTGTCTAGGTTTATATAGTGTACCCATTAACAAATTAATTTAGCTATACTAATTTAATACCTTTGTCATTAAGTCTTTATACCCCAGTTAAGTGATTAACACAATACCATATTACAATTGGAGAAGGAAATGGCAACCCACTCCAGTGTTCTTGCCTGAAGAATCCCAGGGATAGGGGAGCCTGGTGGGCTGCCATTTCTGGGGTTGCACAGAGTCGGACACAACTGAAGTGACTCAGCAGCAGCAGCAGCATATTACAATAATGGTGTCATCTGAATTTGACTCTATACTTAGCTTTACCAGTATGTTTTATATTTTCAAGTTTCCATGTTATCAAATAATCCTTTCATTTTAGTTTAAGAACATCTTTCAATATTTTTTGTAACTCAAGTCTAGTAGTACTCTTGCCTGGAAAATTCCATGGATGGAGGAGCCTGGTAGGCTGTGGTCCTTGGGGTCGCTAAGAGTCAGATAGGACTGAGCGACTTCACTTTCCCTTTTCACTTTCCTGCACTGGAGAAGGAAATGGCAACCCACTCCAGTGTTCTTGCCTGAAGAATCCCAGGGATGGGGGAGCCTGATGGGCTGCTGTCTGTGGGGTCGCACAGAGTCAGACATGACTGAAGCGACTTAGCAGCAGCAGCAGCTAGTGGTGATTAACTTCCTCATCTTTTATTGCCTGAGAATGTCTGTATTTCTCTTTTATTTATAAAGAACAATTTTGACATATCAAGTATTTTGCGTTGGTAGTTTTTTTTTTCTTTTAACATTTAGAATATATCATCCTTCTCTCTTCTGGTTCTTGATTATAATCCTGAGGCAGGATGACTTAGTGGGATTTTTAAAACACAAATTGCTAGGCCCCACCACCAGACAATGTTATTTAAGTGGTTCTTAATTATTTCATCTCCTGTGAATTTGTAGTGAAAGAGGGAGCTTGAGATGGGTCTCAATAATGTTTATGTCTAACAACTTTCCAGGTGATGCTACTGCTGCTGGTCCACACTTTGAGATCCACTTCTTTAAGTCTGTCAGAAATTTCTTGCCTAGCAAAGTGAAGTGAAGTGAAGTTGCTCAGTTGTGTCCAACTCTTTGCGACCCCGTGGGCTGTAGCCTACCACGCTCCTCCATCCAAGGGATTTTCCAGCCAAGAGTACTGGAATGGGTCACCATTTCCTTCTCCAGAGGATTTTCCAGACCTAGGGATTGAACCCAGGTCTCCCGCATTGTAGGCAGACGCTTTACTGTCTGAGCCACCAGGGAAATCCTAGCAAAGTAATGTTGGTTATTCTGGTTTCAAATCCAAATTACTAGTGGTTAACTTCTCTCTGAATTCTCACCTTCAGTTATTAGTCATTCCTCTACTTTCCCCAATTTTTTCTAAGGTAAAAGCACAGATCTGTGCTTGTTATAGTATAAGATATCAAGTTTCTTCCTTTGATTCAGTAAACTTAGTGATGGACCCAGTAATTTGTATTTTTAAGAAAGAGTTTAAGTGCTTTTCTTCAACAAGTTTAAAAACATGAAGAAAATTTTAGCTTATTTTGAGAGTAATTACCCTAATTAAGTGATAAACATTTAATTTATGATGAAAACCATTTTCTGGTTTCTTCCTCTTCCTCTACAGGAGGAATCCTTAACCTCTTGTCATGCCATTCCTCTCTTTGGCAGTTGGGTGAAGCCAAGAGATCCCTTCACAAAATAATATTTTAAAATTCATAAAAGAAAATACAAAAGATTACAAAGGAAACCAACTGTACTCAGTGTAGTTATCAAAATATTTAAAAACAAACATGTTTTATGGCAATATATTCACTTCATTATTAATGTATTAAATAAAATACATAGCAGTGGGTCCAATAGCTACCACAACTTCAAGGTAATGATGAACATGATTTCAGTGATACTGAATAAACTTTAATGTTATACAATATTTATGATTTATGTTGATGAGTAAATTGAGATTCTGATAATACCACTTTGGGCTGTTGCCAACATTCATAACCTGAGGAAATGCTACATATCAATGAGAGGTTAGTGAAAATAAAATGTAATTTTTATAACCCAAGTTCAAGGACTTCTTGACCCTGATTTTAAGAAATTTTTCTTTACAATTTTCTTCCTGAAATCTTTCAAACATGTCTTTACAGAAAGGTAGGGCTAGATGAAGTTTGTGGGATTTAGAGGAGAGATTGGGTTCCAGTTCCAGTTCAGTCGTTCAATTGTGTCCGACTCTTTGTGACCCCATAAACTGTAGCATGCCAGGCCTCCCTCTCCATCACCAACTCCTGGAATCCACCCAAACTCATGTACATTGAGTCAGTGATGCCATCCAACCATCTCATCCTCTGTCATCCTCTTCTCCTCCTGCCCTCAATCTTTCCCAGCATCAGGGTCTTTTCACATGAGTCAGCTCTTCACATCAGGTGGCTAAAGAATTGGTTTCAGCTTCAACACCAGTCCTTCCAATGAATACTCAGGACTGATCTCCTTCAGAATGGACTGGTTGGATCTCCTTGCAGTCCAAGGGACTTGCAATAGTCTTCTCCAACACCACAGTTCAAAAACATCAATTCTTCGGCGCTCAGCTTTCTTTATAATCCAACTCTCACATCCATATATGACCACTGGAAAAACCATAGCCTTGACTAGATGAACCTTTGTTGGCCAAGTAATGTCTCTCCTTTTCAATATGCTGTCTAGGTTGGTCATAACTTTCCTTCCAAGGAGTAAGCATCTTTTAATTTCATGGCTGCAATCACCATCTGCAGTGATTTTGGAGGATATTCACTTAGAGAGGGTTTTGTAGGACTGTATGCAACAGTGTTCAAATGACTGATAATTTTCCTGTTTGTGGAGTTCTCACTGGGTGTTTCTGGGGCCCAGCCAGATAGAGAAAGAATAGTCTTAATTGGTATCAAGAAAGACTAGCATCACTATTTTCTTTATCAGTTGGCTCTGCCTTAATTTCTTTTAGAAGACTTATCCCTGAATGTCTTCTTTTTCTGGGCCTATCTTTTTCAGAAGCTGAACAGCAATGTTGTGTATGTGATAGTATAGCTTAGATTGGGGGCTGTCCTCTCGGCTTACATTCTTCTATACCTTTCAGGGTAAATAAGTCCTAGCTGGATTGTTAGTGTTTGAAATACATAGGCAGGTATCACTAAACACAACTCAGGTGATCTTCTAGCCCATTCCTAATCTGCAAAAAGAAAAATCTGAGGGTAGCTGAGATGAACCTTGGCTTTCTCTTTGGCTCAGTGGGTAAAGAATTTGCCTACAATGCAGGAGACACAGGAGATGCGGGTTCAATTCCTGGGTTAGGAAGATCCCCTTGAGGACAGCATGGCAACCCACTCTAGTATTCTGGCCTGGAGGGCTACAGTCCAAAGGGTTACAAAGAGTCAGACATGACTGAGTGACTACACACACACACGAGATGAATCTAGAATTTTCTCTTTTTCTCTCTCTTCATCCATGTAGCAATGCACTTGCTTTTAGTCAGAAATAAAATATAGAAAACATAAAATGAAGGAAATGACCTAACATGTCCTAAACTGCAATAATTTTTTAAGTGCAATAATCCCTGGGTATTCATTAGGGGTTGGTTCCAGGACCCACTGCAGATAAAGTCCACACATACTCAAGCTTCATAGTTGGCCCTTCATATCCATAGGTTCCACATCCACAGATACAGAGGGTTGACTGCATGTATAAAAGGAGAGAATCATGATTATAAGCACCTGCCCCTGCTGTTCTTCTCCTTATTCATAACAGACTCCTACACAAGATACTTGTTTGAACAAGAAAAATATTCAAAGAACACTTTTCTGAGATTCTTTACCATAAATAATGTTTTACATTTTATATTGTATCAGTTAGGCAGAGAGGTCACTCTTACAGAGATAAGCAAATTTATTTTTTATATGCCACCCCCCCATATAAGTAGATTGCTATGTCAAGAACATCTTGGACAGGGATACGTTAAACTTGGACCAAGGAGTTCATTCTTTTTTAATTGTAAAAATAGAATATTCATTCTTTTCTACTAAGAGCCCGGCTGGGCAGTAATCTGACTAGAAACTGTCAACAAACGTTGCTCTGTAACATTCTACAAAACTCAGTTGCCATGGCAACTGGATCCCTAAGGACAAGAAAGAAAGAAACATATGGTTGGGTAACAGTCTTACTTCAAGAAGCCTAAAACCTATTTACAGGGTCATCATTCTTTCTGAGAGAAGTAACATACTTAAAACCAAAGGTATTTTTAATCAAATATTCCAATGGACTGTTGAAAATGTTACTTTTTACATGTATGAAAAAATAACAGGAACAAAATTGTTGAGCTTTAAATTTTTCAGGATGTTTCATTTTCAGAAATCAAAAGAAACCAAGGAAAAGTTCATATACAATTAAAAGTGCATTGAATTTTACCTATTTATTCTTCCTCTATATTTAAAAGTATTCAGGTGATATTTATGAAGTATCTACTTTGTGCTTCAGAAGATAGTAAGCTTGTTGGTTCACAAAACGTTCTTGTTATTCAGTTGCTTATGAGTTATTAGAACAGATAACTGCATAAACAAAACCACTGGAAATTGAATAATATAAAACTATAATTAACATAGTAATGTCATAAATAGCATTACAGGAGCATAGAGAACTTAATTAGGTGATCTTTTCTCTATAGTCTCACTGAACTTTGTCAGTTCCATGAGTAACATAGTTATCACACTGTATTACAGTGCCTTACACATAGTGCTTGGCTAACAAATATACATTGCTTGCTAACCATTTCGTTGATCTTCATATATATATATATATATATATATATATTTGCCCACTAGATTACAATCAAATTATACTCTAGATTACAGCAGTTAGAGTTTAACATTGTGCCTGAATACATCATAAAGTGAAAGTGCAGTGACTCAGTTGGGTCCAACTCTTTGTGACACCATCGACTGTAGCCTACCAGGCTCCTCCATCCATGGGATTTTCCAGGCAAGAATACTGGAGTGGGTTGCCATTTCCTTCTCCAAGAGATCTTCCCAATCCAGGGATTGAACCCAGGTCTCCCACATTGTAGGCACACGCTTTTACCTTCTGAGCCACCAGGGAAGCCCAAATACGTCACAGACCTCCAAAAACAAATAAATGTGGGAATAATTTTGAAGATTGGATATTTGGGTCTTGAAGAATCAATACTTATCTACTCCTATAAGTAGGATATAGACAGATTTCTCAAGCTTTTCTATTTCAATCACTCTGAATTTTCCAAAAGAGATGAAATGGGTAAATTTTTAAATTACTGTTCGATCTCACTACTTCCTATCAAAGTTTTCACCCTTTTGGATATTCAAAGAGTAGTAAAAAATTATCCCTTTAATAAAAAGTCTAGAGGCTTTACCATCAATTAACTATATATAATAAACTATGGTATAGATAATAATAAACTGTTTGATTTTTATAGGGAGAATCGTAAGAAGAGCAAGGAGTTTTACTAATTAATGTCAAAATCAGGAATGGAACTCAAGTATTTCCATTTCCACTACTATTAATAATGTTAAATTATCCTTGTCATCTAAAATCCAAATTTTGTTTGCAAAACCTTGAGTCTTAGTTTCCTCTTATGCAAAATGGGGGTTTGAACTAGTGATCACTAAAGTTCTGTACAACTCTGATGGACTGTGATTTTCAGTTTAAACTGACAAATTCTGCAGGAGAAAAACATGTACAATTTACCATCTATTTATGTGTCATCAATAAAACTTAGTATTTAGTATACCACTCTTTTTAAAGCACGGTAAGTGGAATAGACCTGGGTTCTGTTTTAATATTGTGGTATCTATAAAGAAAGGTCTTGCTAAATAAAAGTATGAACAGGTTTTGGGGGTAATAAGACTATTTAGAATAGCACTGTCCAATAGAATTCACCCCTCTAAACACATATACAGCTTTATACTTACACATATATGTTTCTTTGACCAGTAAACTCATCCATTTTTCAGTTTCAATGCAATTGTTACTTGCTCTGTGTATAGTAGCCCTATCCAGTAGAACTTTCTGTGACAAAGGCAATGTTCTAGGTACTGTAAAATAGAGTAGACACTAGCTATATGTGGCTGTTGAGCACTAGACATGCAGTTAGTGCAAATGAGGAACTGAATGTTAATCTTACTAATCTTAATATGAATAACTGCATGAGGCAAACATTGGATAGCTCAATTTTAGACTATTTAAAAGAAAAAATGTTTCAATGACCTTAAATATTTCCCTTCACAAGGAAACGTTAATTATAAATCATTAACTATTCATCACATCAGTCAGAAAAGTGTAGTGTATGAATTACTTCCTACACTTGAAAATAATCAAACTGCATTACTTTAAAATTATTTAGAATTCATAACTTTCACTATTTGAAAATTGTTTTCCTCTATTTCAAGACAGTGATAATTCCTCATCCTGGGTTTTACTTGACGGTTTTAAATACATTATTATATCCCCATTTTCATATGATATTCACAAAGCCTAGGAATATAGATAAGTAAATATTTTCTTGATTCTACAGATGAAGAAATTGAGAACCAGGAAGAGTGTTTCAGGAAAATAGGACTTAAATTTGGAGAGCTATAATCACAATCTAAGGCCCCTAATTTCTAAACTACAGACTTTTTTTCTATTACAATCTAAGTTAAAATAGTGAGTATGTATGTAA
>SJYA01003346.1:311297-323357 GCA_006410615.1 Neotragus moschatus | reverse complement strand
CTTGAGAAGAGGCAAATCACAAGAAAACAAGCAGATATAGGAGATGTGATTAAAAACTAATTTAAATATCTATTTTAAAACCTTGTCTAAATTGTTTTCCAAGTTGTTTTGTACAAATGAATATAGGTTACTTAGAAAAACATCATTTTGAAAAAATCATTTTGGTCCCTCTTAACCACCAACTCAACCTCCTATGTTATTAGCAACAGACAAATAGAGAAATAATTGGTTGTCTACAAGAATCAGGTTATATTCCACTAAATAAATCAAATGGTACCTGAAAGTAGAATGTTTTTCTTCTCCATGAATAATTAGAAACACGAAGGCAAACTGAAGAAAGCTTAGCTTTGGTCAATGCAGAAGGCTTTAATGAAAAAAAATCCAAGAAAGGAGGGAGTGATTTTAGATAGAGGTTCATGATAGGATCAAGCAAAGGAAGATGTGATCACGACCAAGACAGGACTAGCAGGCTAGACAAGGTAGGCTTGGCTGGGATGCAGGACTACAGAAATACCAAGGAGGGAACTAAAGGGTAGGTAGGATTAGATGGAGAAGGAAATGGCAACCCACTCCAGTGTTCTTGCCTGGAGAATCCCAGGGACAGGGGAGCCTGGTGGGCTGCCGTCTATGGGGTCGCACAGAGTCGGACACGACTGAAGTGACTTAGCAGTAGCAGCAGGATTAGATCCAGAGCTAGCAATCATACTCTTAATCTTATGGCTTACTAAACACCATGGCTGGTCAGTCCTCACTTTACATGTTCAGCCCAGGGACTAGATAGTTCCTAGGATTAAAGCACTAGACTATGTCTAGGAGAAACCTGATCCATAGTGCCTACAGGTGCAGCCTCATTGCCCCTTGCTTGCCCCCCCCAATCTTTCCATATTCATAGAAGAGGGCAGTGCCACCTCCTCTAGAAGTCAAGTCATGTATTGAGTTGATACTTTTCTTTGAAACTTCCCTCAGGCTCTGCCTCTTTCTAGAAACCTTAAAAGTTCAGCTTTGGACTGACCCTTCTCACCGGTAGAGGATGCTATGTCATGTCTCCTCTTCCTCCACCATGTCTAGAAAAGGGGATTAGAAACTCAGTTCGAGGAGATTGAAAGGCAACTTGAGCCTTTTTTGCATCCTCTTGAAGAGCTTTAGCATAGTAAATAGACCACCCCAAGGCTAGGAGAAGTGAGCTTCTGTGAAGAGAGAAATAGTCCAAGGGTGCTTTGACTGAAGACTAAGGGAAAACTGCTGGGAAGAGCTTTTGACTCTAACCTCAGATTCAGGGTGAGTTGATAATGGAAAAATTAAATATTAGTGAGAAAGGTATCAAATTATACCTTAGGCATTTCTTTCTTTAAAAAGGCTTGTTCTAAAAGAATTAACTGCTTTTCTAGCTGATATGTTTGGGTTCAGCTGTTTTAATAAAGAGATTATTTTTTATAATAAAAGAGAGGAAAAGCTTGCTTAACTATTTTAAACATGCCTGTGACTTAAGCCTTATTGCTTCAACCCATGTGACTGTGGCAAGCCACTGCCAACAACCCCTTGAAAGTAGACTCTGGAAAACTAAAAGTAGAAAGTAAAAACAAATGTTCAGAGGGATTTATTTTAAGGGCAGGGTGGGCTTGAAAGGCAGGGTGGGCAGGAAAAGGGAAGGAAAGTACCACACTTTAAGGGAATTGCTCGAGTCAGTCTATGACTTCTATATCTTTTACCCGGACAGTATCTCTTACATTTCTCTGCTCTGTCAATGTTCAGAATGTGACCATGAGACCCAGTGAGCTACTCATCTAGCAAGGACAATTCAATTGTTACTTAAATTCTCCTTACTTAGACAAGAAAAGAGGACATGACAGTTTTGGAAAGATTTGAGTAATAAGGGATCAGAAAACAAAGGAACTTCTTTTTAGTCCTCAGTTATCCACACAACACAATTAACCAGACCCTTCTCCCCAGTCCTCCTGCCTATGCATTCCAGCCAACTGAGGTCACAGTGCACTGGATTTCAGATGTATGTATGTTTGCTGGAAGATTTTTTTTCCTGGCACTAATCTCATAGTATCTGAGTTATAAATTACGCTCATTAAATACTTTCTAGAGATTCAAATGAAATGAAAAAGAAAACAAAGTGCCTCCTACTTTTTTCTGTGAAAACAGAGACCTTCTTATCTTAGTCCAAGTAGGGCCTGCTACTTTGGAATGACTAAACTTGGAGGTGGGTCTCTGCCCTTCTTTAGGGTTCACATTCATTGTAGTACACATTCAAATGGCCTTTTGGGAATAGATGTATAGTGAGCAAAGCTTATTAATGTTATTTCCCAGGGGGCCCCTTTCAGTAGAATTAGGCTTGAGTAACCCTAGAGATTGGTCATCCTCAGAGGTAACATCATTCACTAATTTCTTGCCCAGGCAGATCAATTTGTTGAACCGGAGCAAACTTTTCCATTGCCTCACCAAGAGAAGATTCCAATCATGGAGCCCTTCACTCCTGGGTGGGAGAAAGAGGAAACAGTAAGTATACCTTCCCCATCCTAGGCCTTTCATAGGATTTCAATATGAATGATTCCAACCCTGCAATACCATGCTACTCCACCAGCAGTTTGCAAACTGCTGAACTTGCCTGGATCGCTGAACAAATAAACATCATTACATTTGTCAGGATTGCATAATTACAGTTGCATAATGTTGCTATTAACAAGGTTTTTTTTAACCAATTTTAACACAAAAGAGGGGGCATATTAATATATAGGTAATTCTTAATTAACTAATGAGAGGTGTCCTAAACATTTATAAGTCAGTGATTTGGAGTTTGGAGTGCCTTGCTGCATGGAAGCTGTTACATATGTGGTGGTCAGGTTTCTAGGCCAGCCCACAGAGGCCGATTTAACCCATATGAAGCAGGGTGGCATTAGCTCTCTGGCAGAGGTCCTGGCTCTTGAGAGCAGAAGGAAAAGCATGCTTTCTTCCCACTCTTTGGGTTAAAGGAAAACCCAAAGCATACGTTTTGAAAGTAGGGAAATCTAAACAGACTTTCCCACCCTCATACTTGTTCTCACCCTTCTTCCATCCCCTAGGGATTCACTGCTTTTGTCTCGTCCCAAGGCCTCCAATGTGATCCTTCATTCTTCAAAACTGCCAATTTCTTCATTTCTCTTAGTCCACATGGAAATGAAAGTTCCCAGTCCTCCTGAGCATGAGACTCAGTTCAACTTCATTATAATATTAGATGGATTGCCCCTTCCTCTCCAAAATGTATATCTATGGTTTATCTGGGCTTCTCTGGTGGCTCAGATGGTAAAGAATCTGCCAGCAAAGCAGGAGACCCGGGTTTGACCCCTGGGTTAGGAAGATCCCCTGGAGGAGGGACTGACTCCCCACTCCAGTGTTCTTGCCTGGAGAATCCCATGGGCAGAGCAGCCTGGCAGGCTGCAGTCCATGGGGTTGCAAAGAGTTGGACAAGAATGAGCAACACTTAACTAATGGTATATCTAAGAGGAGGCTTGTCAACCTCACATGAACCACAGTTGATGAAATTTAAGGGAAAGTAAACAGATAAAGTAATAACCTCAAGGAAGTTTCAGGAAATGGTAGATATTGGAGGAAAAGAGGAAGGAGCTATAGTAGAGAGCAGGGCACAGACTGAAAGGCAAGTCCTGTAGTCAGTTCATCAAAGTTATACCCCCTTTCTCAGGACCTTTCTTCCTACTCTGTCTGATACCACAGTGCTCTCTAAAGGTTTTTGAGTTTCTCCTCAATGGCTCCCATGGTCTTGCAGGTCTTTAATAAGTTGGGTTTATCTTACTAAGGGTCAACCTGAAAAGTCATAAAAAGTTGGAGACATTCTGGAATAGGGGGTGTTACTGGGTGACAGCAACATAGAACATTTAATGAGAGGTAAGTGAAATGTCTGGGAACTCTTGGATTTAGGTCAAGCCTTCTAAAATTTATTGGGGTGCTCTTTTTGAGGATTTTTGTGATTTGCACAACCTGCCAAGGCCATTGTGGTCAATTAACATGCTAATTAAAGCCCAAGTGCGGATGAGTGTGTGCCTGCTCAGTCACTAAGTCGTGTACAACTCTGCAACCCTGTGGACTGTAGCCCACCAGGCTCCTCTGTCCATGGGATTCTCCAGACAAGAATACTGGAGTGGGTAGCCATACTCTTTTCCAAGGGATCTTCCCAACCCAGGGATCAAACTCGTATCTCCTGCATTGCAGGTAGATTCTTTACCACTGAGCCACCCGGGAAGCCCATGCTAATGAGGCCAGTGGTCAAATTCACTTTTGAGCCAATTGGCTTCAATCTGGCCCATAGACTCATAGCCCACAGCATCTTCCCCTCTAGCAAGGGGACCCAAATGAGTGAGTGTAAATGGCCTCAGTCACACCCAGCTGCAATGCTGGGAAAGCACTACCCAGCACACAGCCAATGATGGTAAGCCTGCTGCAGTGTTTTCTGCTGCCAACTCCAACACGTTCTTAGGAATGCATAGGTTCTTGTACAGTACCTCCAATGCCCATGCCACCCTCCCAAAGGGAAAACTCTTCAAGAGCTTCCAAACCCCTTTCTGCTGTAAGAGATAGTCAGAGAGACAGAGACCAGTTGCTTATCTGCTTGTACTGGTCAACAGAATAAAACAGAGCCCAGGCCCAGGTAGCAGGGTGGCAGAGGGTGGTGCGGGCTGCAGGGCAGCCATGTGCTCAGTACAGAAGATTTCTGAAGTATAAATGTTATAACTCAGAGAGGGTACCTGTGATCATCACAGAAATGAGGATACCTTGGTTTTCTTAGGAGAAAAGCAGTTATCAGCTGCGGACAAAGTCAACAGAAGCCACTGGGAATAGAGGAAGTATATGACCTTTGGTCATGGTGTAGCAGCTAGAATTGTGATTATTCTGGAACATGTTAAAACGACAAGGAAACAGGAGTGTGTGGAGACACCGTAACATTTACTTTAGAATTTTGTGATTTCCAAGGCTATGTGGAGGGAGCGATGGTCTGAGGGTCAGTATCTCCATGAAAGAAGGAATAAGAAAGCAAGATAAGAGAAGAGACACTGACAGGAGCCCAATAAGGCACTGGAGTCCTCTGAGAGAGAGACATGGGGGAGAATCCTTGATAATTGGCCTGTTGTTTTTGCTTGGGAATGATACCCTTCTTGTCAGGGAGGAGAGATGAAGGAAATTGTCCTGAATTCAAGCCAGGCAGTTAAGAAGTTGCCAGTCTTATTTTGGTTGGCAAGACCAACCTCAGAAGCAATCGGGCAGGGCCACCAGAGGAAAGGCCATAAGCATCTTGCCGTGTGGCTTAGATAGAAGAGTATCTCTAAAGGCCTAAGGTGGCTCACCATGTGGCCCAAGTGGTGGACAATGAGAGAGACGGGCGCACCTGCCTGAGAACTGGGTAACAAGGCCAGCCTTGTTAACATTCAAACACGTTATCAGCGCAGGAGGCAAGGCTCTCTCTCAGGCTGCCTCAGAGGGAGGTTGGGCAGCCAACCTCCCTCTGAGGCAGCTCGCTCTGCAACAGACCCCCTCACAAGGTTTGTGCACAACTCAGGGAAGCCTGGAATTTCGCCAGCTCCATCACACTCTGCCCACAGAGTGTAGGCTGACACTGCACCCATGCCAAAGGGAGGCCTAGCTTTGAAAGCCTGGCCAGCTCCTGGGCTCTGTTTCCCTGCTGCCCTTACCTTATGGCTTGTTTCTCACCAGCTGCTTTTCTGCTTTTCTTCTTTGGAAGGCTGCAATCTCTACTGGTTGAAGGCCATGGCCCACTTGCCTGTGGGGCAGGAGCAACACAAAAATAGTTAGCGAAGAGTATGTGGCAGAGAGGGGCATGGGAAGACGCTAATTAAGTGTGATCTCCACTTACCCATCTTTGCCCACTGGTGGGGGCACAGGAAGGGGCTTCGTGAAGCCCTTTTTCCCAACCAGCCAGAAGGTCTCTTCTGTGCCTTTGCCCTTATTAGAGAAAAGATGGAAAATCTTAAAGGTACTATAACCAATTTTTCTGAAGAAGTCTTTCTGGTCAATAGGAATGGAATGTCTACAAACATTCCATTAGGCTCAGAAGCTGCCTCTGCTTTCCCCTGGTCCCCACTCCCTGGCATCTTCCTTCCAATACGGCT
Organism: Neotragus moschatus; assembly: GCA_006410615.1. Lineage (NCBI taxonomy): Eukaryota > Metazoa > Chordata > Mammalia > Artiodactyla > Bovidae > Neotragus > Neotragus moschatus. The sequence goes on along the minus strand of SJYA01003346.1, from coordinate 317,232 downwards.
TCTTTGTCATATATACCTAAGGTTCAGACATGGAAATGGCAACCCAGTGTTCTTGCCTAGAGAATCCCATGGACAAGGGGAAGGGGACCTGGTGGACTGCCATCTATGAGGTTGCAAAGAGTTGGACATGACTGAGCAACTAACACACACACATACACACACACATACACACACACACACACACACACACACACACACACAGACAAGCTCTATAAGCTGCCACCGCAGCTAGATGAAAAGCAAACAGCATTTCAAGTTGTCATCCAGATGTTTTGCCTACCCGCCACCACACAGCTCCATCTTTGGGAATATGTGGCTGTTTCGCTTCACAGCTGCCAAAGAGCTGTGTGTTCAATTGAAGATTTTGTCTGTCATTTTTGCCCCGATCTTTTGGTATTAGTCAACCCGTTGTCTTTTGTACCCAGAGTACATACATTCAGAGTCCACCTCCCTCCAACCCTCCACCATCCAATAGCTCTCACAAAAACCAAAAAGGGAATAAAAATGGAAAGCACACCGTGCAACTTGGTTCTTAAGCCCAGGGCATCCTGGCTGCTTTGAGAAGTCTCCATTTCTGCAGTGTTTCTTTTCTTCCTGCCAAGGGAGTCTTACAGGTAGAGAGAGACCCCAGGGAGGCCTCCATCTACAGCCCCACTAGTCGATCGTCAAGAACCACAGGTCCGAGAAGAGAAAGCAAATGTAAACTCAAGTTCATTGCCCCAGAGCCTGAGAGATGACTTCAAAAGAGCCACATTTTCTGCCCTTGCCCTACCATCCCCTCTTCTTCAATCAGTCCTCTTCAACAACATTGTTCTCTCTCCTCCTTTCAATTCTCTTTTGTCTGTCCTCCTCTTTTCCCCAGTCCATAAGGGGAAAATGTGTTTACTAAGACTGAGAAAAGTAATGGGATGTGTTTCCAATTCATTAATCTGAAATATGGTCTCACTCTCAGCAGATCTTATTTGGAACAGTTCTAAATTGCTTAACTTAGAAATTCCAATTAGGTTTCCCCCTTTAAATATCAAATCTATTATTCTCTATTTTATATCACATGTATTCATCCCTTAACGATCATGACAACAACCATAATAATTATTAGCCTGTTTAATTGGAGAATCTCAAAACTTTTCACAAATACTTGGTTCAAGACTCTGAGCGAGCCCTCTGTGAGGAAGAGAACACCACAACAGCCCAGCCTCCCTGAACAGCCAGCCAACCCACCCTAAGCTCACATAACTGAACTATTTGGGACCAGAAGAAGTGAGCAACTTGAAAATATGCTCATATCACTCATTCTTAAACTTATTTCACCCTCATTGTGCCTGGGCTGAAAATACAGTGATGGATCTGTCCTCAAGGAGCTCACAGTATAGGTAAATAAAAACAACTATCAGGCCATGTCTTGGGCCCTAAACGGAAGCTCAACTCTTCTGCCTCTTAAGCAGTTTCTTTTCCTCACAGAATCTAGTTCAGCATCTCATATAGAATAGGTGCTCAATAAACAGAGACTATTCCATTCCCTGGCATTCTAATCCCCTGAGTATTTGGAATACTCACGGTGTCATTGGACCTCGCCTTGGTAAAACATACTCTCAAAACTTGACTCCAAGCCCCAGCCATAGTCAACTATTTTTCTTGAGCTCTAGACGCTATCAGGACAGCATGCCAATACCCAAAGGAACTTTTGCAGATGCCAAGACTGTCCAGATATTTGGGTGAGTCCTGGGACATGCTGGGATGCCAAAACTAATGGACTCAGACAAGCTTCCAAATCAAAGAATATGCTGGGGAGCTCCAGGGGTGCTCTGAGGTTTTGGAGCCCAGCCAGGAGAATTCTTAGAACCCTAGCTCTCTGTTTACCCACCCTACTCCAAAATTCTGCTGAAAGAGAGAGAGAGTGGGGAAACAAGTAAGCAACAACTAAAGCCTAAAGCGAACTCTTTGACTCAGCATCAATCCCTAGGCAGTCCCAGAGACCTCCCAAATAATAGCAGCTTCCTTTGGCCCGACACTTTTAAGACATCTCCTGTCTTGTTTAATCCTCATAAAAACTCTGGAAAACAGGTTTATTATTAACTTCATTCTGTAAATGGGGCCCTTGTTTATGATTATAAAATGACTTGGCATAAGTGGGACTTTGATCCCAACTCTGCGAGACTATAAACTTTATTTATTTTTTACTATGATTTTCTATATTTTATTGAGGTGGGGTTGATATATAATGTAGTGAAGGACAGGGAAGCCAAGTGGGCTGCAGTCCATGGGGTCGCAAAGAGCAACTGAGCGACTGAACATCAAGCAAACAATTATGTTAGTTTCAGGATCACAACAATAAGTCTAGTTAACATGTAGACTCTAAAGTTTAAGTGTTCTTCCCTCTCCACTGTATAGCTTTTCCCACACACTGGAGTCAAGGGGCAGGTCTAGCGACCAAAAAGCAACTGTTGGTAATTTTAAAGCTTGAGATTAATGAGCTTCCTGATAATCACAGGTCAGAAGAGGCCTCTATGTTGAGAAATGGAAGCACAAGGAAGATGAAGTTACGTGTCCAGTGTCACACGTTGAGTCATCCATGGGACAAGAATTACAGACCAGACCTTCTGACCTTCATGACTCTGTCAATACAACTTCAGTACTTCTTAGCTCAATTGCTGGTGTGTAAATGTCCACCTCTGGCAAAGACAACAGAAACCACCTGAGAACAACCATTTGGGAAAATCCTTTTAGAATGTAAATCCACCTGAGAGGCCCTGGCAAAAGCATGTGATAAGCCTGCTGCTGCTGCTGCTAAGTCGTTTCAGTCGTGTCTGACTCTGTGTGACCCCATAGACAGCAGCCCACCAGGCTCCCCTGTCCCTTGGATTCTCTAGGCAAGAACACTGGAGTGGGTTGTCATTTCCTTCTCCAATGCAGGAAAGTGAAAAGTGAAAGTGAAGAAGCCTAGACATATACAAAGTCTCAGTAAGGAGCTTCAAACTTGTCAGGAAAATGATAAGTGAAGCAGGACTCATTCATGTAAGAAAAGAGGTAATAAGATGATTTATCACCAGGCTACTTGAAGAAAAATACTGCAAAAAACAGAAATAGCCAGTTAAGCACTGATGATTTTTGTGCCAGTGTGGTAGTTCAGCTGGTAAAGAATCCGCCTGCAATGAAGGAGACCCTGGTTTGATTCCTGAGTCAGAAATATCCCCTAAAGAAGTGATAGGCTACCCACTCCAGTATTCCTTGGCTTCCCTGGTAGCTCAGACAGTTAAGAATCTTTCTGCAATGCAGGAGACCTGAGTTCAATCCCTATATTGGGAGGATCCCCTGAATGAGGGCATGGCAACCCACTCCAGTGTTCTTAGTGGAGAATCCCCATGGACAGAGGATCCCGGTAGGCTATAGTTCATGGGGTCACAAAGAGTTGGACACAACTGAGCGACTAAGCACAATACAAGAGGGGGTTGGAGTCAACAGTGGGACAGCTTCCTAGAGAGCATGAGCTTCTCATCTCTCAACGTGTCTTCTTCTAATTTTGGTGTCTCTCTTTGTACCCCTCACCCACCCAATTACTCAGCTGCTCTGTGTTTTCTTCCCTCAGCCAATCCAACCCACATCTTTGATCCCACTAAGAGAAACAACTTAAAGCGTCATCACTCCAATGGAGAGGGGGTGGGGTTGGCGGGGGAGAGTGTTGTTGATGATGGATCCAAGCCTTGAGCTTAAGAGAAGAGGCTCTGATGGAGGAATTTTAAGAATCAGCCAGCTGGAAGGAGAGGATGTTTTTGGCCATCAACTTTGAAATCACACCTGGCTCCCCATCAAATGTGGTCCTTCTGAGCCATGTACTAGAGCTTATCCTCAAGGGACAAGGAATCCTCTGTCCCCTAGTCCCTACTGGGTGATAGTCAATACCTTTCCCTGGTGGGGAGGTGGCGGCTCAGAGACAGAACAGATTTCCCCTCTTCTTCCTTCCTTCCTTTGGGTCTTATCTTTATCTCATCCTTATCTTTCTTCTCACTGGCCCTTCCTTTCCCCTGGGGTACTCTCACTTCTTCTCTCTCAGTTTCTCCCTCTCAATCTCTCTTCCTCAGGAAGCCCCTGACAACCCAATAACCAAGGCCTGATGTGGCTGGCCTTAGGGGGCAGCCTCTCACTGCCTCCTCCTCCAGATTCCCTGGGATAGGGGAAACTATGAAGTTGCAAAGGGCCCTTTTGAAGTAGTCCTGCTTTTGTCTATGAACCACCCAAAGTTGTGATTACTCCTAACCAGTATGGGGGAGGCAATAAAAATCGGTGGGGGGCAGGCGGTGAAGGCATATTTTTCCTTTTCAGTTGCATAAAGTGGTACCTCTTCAGTCCTTAAGTTCTCTCTTAAATGAAGGAATTTGTGTCTAGTAACATTAGGGAGGTAAGCGCTTCAGGAAACCAAGCCACCTTTGTCCTCCTCTGCCAAGAAATGACCAAATATATAGAGGGATCACAAAAGCCTTGGGTGACTTGATTCATTGCCCACGTAATATCGCCACCCCATCATATCTTTGTGTTCTCTGCAGAGGTGGAAAAGAAACCTCTGTCCCCTAATAAGTGATCCATTCCCCCTGCTAGAAGACATTAAGGATCTATTGGAAGGGACAATCTAGGATTAGCCATAGAAGGAATTAACTGATCAACTATAATCAGGCCTTTCAATCTTTGACTTCTGAAATTCCTTTATACGTAAATTGCAACCATCTGGGGAAGGCATACCAGTGGCAGAAACAAATTAATCACTCAGTGCCCAGATTTTGCTTTGCTGGAGATTTGGGCTTCCTTGATGGCTCAGACAATAAAGAATCCGCCTGTAATGAGGGAGACCGGGGTTTGATCCCTGGGTTGGGAAGACCCCCTGGAAGAAGGAATGGCAACCCATTCCAGTATTCTTGCCTGAAGAATCCCAATGGACAAAGAAGCCTGGTAGGCTATAGTCCATGGGATCACAAAAAATCAGACATGACTGAGCAAATAAACACAGAGAATAATCACTGAGAAAACAATTTTCATGCACAATGGTAACATAGAAAGACTACTAGGACTTCCCTGGTAGCTCAGTGGAAAAGAATTTGCCTGCCAATGCAGGAGACATGGGTTCGATCTCTGGTCTGGGAAGATCCCACAAGCAGAAGGACAACTAAGCCCATGTACCACAACTACTGAGCCTGTTTTCTAGAGCTGAGGAGCCTCAACTACTGAGCCCACGTGCCCTAGATCCCATGCTACACAAGAGAAGCCACCGAAATGAAAAGCCCACATGCTGTAATGAAGAGTAGCCCCAACTCGCCACAAGTAGAGAAAGTGACAAAGACCTAGCACAGCCAAAAATAAATAAACATTATTATTAATGAAGGAGAAGTCAGGCTTCCTGGGTTATGGCTTGACTCTGCCATCAATTGACTACGTAAACCTGATCAAATTACTTCACTATTTGGGGCCTTGGCTCTTCATCTGAAATTTGAAGGTGTTAAATGATCAAATCTTTAGAGTCTTTTACAGTTGGGACCACCAGGGGCCCTAGGGACATCCAGAGGAAGATGAAAAGAATCCAGTGGAAATGATGAAAAAGAGATATTAGTCTAATCCTGACTCCTAGATCAAGTGATGGTCCTCACAAAGAAAAGGTGCTATGTTTGTCTTTCATCAGAACTGACTTCATTCTTCCTGGTCCTTGGGGAAATAGATAAAGCTTCTATGTACACAGGGGATCAATGTTGTGTCCAAGCCAATGGATAGAAAATCCAAATCTCCAGTAGTCTAGTTTATTGAACAACACCTGGCACTGCCAGATATTAAATGAGACGGAAGTTAGACAATGTAAATAATAACGCAAAATTCTGGCCAATTTTTTAAGAGAGAAAAATGCAACTCACAGTCTGAAAATGCAGAGGGACTTTTAATGATCCTTCTCACTGCA
>SJYA01003346.1:284907-297964 GCA_006410615.1 Neotragus moschatus | reverse complement strand
GAATATAGTCATCTGTTCTCCACTCATCTTCTGCCACTTTCAATAGAAAGAGTGGAAAGTGACATGCTGGAGGGATCGGGGGAAGTGGGAGCAGCAGGTTGCTGCTGCTGCTAAGTCACTTGAGTCGTGTCTGACTCTGTGCGACCCCATAGATGGCAGCCCACCAGGCTCCCCTTTTTCTGGGATTCTCCAGGCAAGAACACTGGAGTTGGATTGCATTTCCTTCTCCAATGCATGAAAGCGAAAAGTGAAAATGAAGTCGCTCAGTCATGTCCGACTCTTCGCGACTCCATGGACTATAGCCCACCAGGCTCCTCCATCCACGGGATTTTCCAGGCAAGAGTACTGGAGTGGGGTGCCATTGCTTTCTCTGGGGAGCAGCAGGTTACAATCTCACAACTAATCACTTCTTGAGACCTCAGACCACTAGGTGGGCTTTAGGTTACCCTGTAGCAATCCCAGAGAGCCTCAGGTCCAAAGTCGAGTTTTCTCCTGTATAAAAACAGTACCTAAAGGAGGGAACCAAATTTTAACAGCATGTATTATATATACACAAATTTTCCCAAGATGAACTTAGTCATCAACTACGGGCCAAACACTAACACTTATGTATACCCTTCCGTGCCTGCCCTGTGCGTACTTGTAAACTGAAGAACAATAATACTTTTTGGTCTCAACCTCTTCTTAGCCCCAGTTCTAGAAAACAGCTCAAAAGAAATCTGACCAGCAATCTCTTCCTGTGTTGAGCTTGTTATTTTGAAAAATGTGACATTATACGCATTTTATTTGGCCTTCGTTTTCAACGGGAGACCAATGGAAGTGGTATACGATTTAAATTTTCATTCCTAAATAACAGCATTCGATAAAATTGCATCCTTCCTTCAATTTTGGAGTACACACAGGTGGGCCTCATATCAAAATTGCTCTCTGGAACACATTGTCCTGCTAAGTAATGTACCTTGTAGACATCATGACTGCCAATGATGGCATCAAAGAGGGTGTACAGGTCATTGAGAAGATCCACCACCTCGATGGGCTCACTCATGGCTGAGATGGTAGTGAAGCCCACAATGTCGCTGAAGTACAAGGTGACCAAGTCAAAGCCCTCCGGTTCAACTGTGCAGCCCTTTTTGAGAGATTCAGCAACTAATCTGAAAAGCAGACACAGACATTCCTCAGAGGACACAGGCCTCCCTCCAGGCCACATCTGCTCGAACATAATTTCTCCAAAATTCACTTCCAAGTAGGTAAGAAGGAAGAAAATGTCACTGGGGTGCAAACACTCATTCTTTCATTTATTTTACAAATAGATATTGAGTGCTTACAATGTGCCAGGCAATGTGCCAGCTGCTGGAATACATCACGGAGCAGAGTCCTGGTTTGTTCCTTTGTGGACTTTTTCTAACTCTCTAGCCTTCTTTCTCTGCTTCCTCCAGCCCACCCACTCCACCCCACCTGGGGGCACGAAATGTTCCCAGGAGGTTGCCTTTGCAAGAGAGGAACTTCCCTGATTATATCCTAGCAGATCATGATAAGGGGACTTGAAAAATTTGGAAACGGTAGCAACACATAAGGCTCTCACTCTAAGGAAGGAAAAACCTAGAAAAACAACCCAGCTACTTCACTCTAGGAGCTCAAAAAACTGTCTCCTTTTAATTGGTCAACTTCCAGGCAAAGTCATGAAATGACAAATAGAAAAACCAAGGCATCAAAAATGTAAATGACTAGCATGAGCCACAAGAAGTGGAAAATTAGGAAGTGTGTTCTGCCCCCTGGGCTTTCCAATTCTTTGATTTGAAGGTGTGACTCAAACCTACTGGGAGTAGAGAGGGTATAGGACACGGGGAGGGAGCAGTTAGCTGATTGGCACCTTTTTTTTTTCTATTTTTAATAGAACACACTGTTACAAGCATTCACACTCCTCAGGTGTTCACACATACGGTGGTAGCATCTGTGTCAGGAGCTTTTCCGTTTTCTGTTTTTCAATTTCCAGCTCTTCAGTTCGCTCCTGGATCAAATCTTCCAAGTTGCTAGAATATTGCTCCAGCATCCGAAGCATAGAGTCAATAATATTAGTCTTCTTCCCTTTATTGAAAGTTTTAAACTGGAAGTAAAGCAGAAAGAGAGCCAGAGAATTCTTACTCCTTAAACTTAGAGGTGATGGAGCAAGACCCTTTATCATACATCCCTTCCTCTAAAATGCCAGGGCAAGAGAGATAAAGCCAGGTATAAATAGGAAAAGTCACTTCTCACTCTTTTGTCACCCTGGCCCATTCACAGAGCTCTTTATCCCTGAGTAGCTCTTCCCCTACCCTTCTGGTTCTTTCAAGTCTAAGCAAAGGTGCTCTCTGGTCAGTATCCTTCAGTTCTGAGATGCTAACACATAAGCAGTAGCCACTTCAAAGGCAAGATTTGGTCTGGAGCTCAGGCCAGTCGTGAAGTGGGATAAGGGGAAAAAGGAGGGCTCTTTCACTCTTCTAGATCTGCTGCTGCTGCTGCTAAGTCGCTTCAGTCGTGTCCGACTCTATGCGACTCCATAGACGGCAGCCCACCAGGCTCCCCCGTCCCTGGGGTTCTCCAGGCAAGAACACTGGAGTGGGTTGCCATTTCCTTCTCCAATGCAGGAAAGTGAAGAGTGAAAGTGAAGTCACTCAGTCGTGTCTGACTCTTAGCGACCCCATGGACTGCAGCCTATCAGGCTCCTCCACCCATGGGATTTTCCAGGCAAGAAGATCATGAACCTACAAAACTATACTTATCTTCTAATGCCACCATGTTACCAGTATTTGGACAGCTGGAGGTTCCTTGACCTCTTACATGTGACCCAAGATCTACATTTTTTTTAAATCAAACGTTGGTTAGTCACCCTGGAGAAGGCAATGGCACCCCACTCCAGTACTCTTGCCTGGAAAAGCCCATGGATGGAGGAGCCTGGTAGGCTACAGTCCATGGGGTCGTTAAGAGTTGGACATGGCTAAGCGAGTTCACTTTCACTCTTCACTTTCATGCATTGGAGAAGGAAATGGCAACCCACTCCAGTGTTCTTGCCTGGAGAATCCCAGAGGTGGGGGAGCCTGGTGGGCTTCCGTCTATGGGGTCGCACAGAGTCGGACACCACTGAAATGACTTAGCAGCAGCAGCAGTCACCCAGTCATGCCGGACTCTTTGTGATCCCATGGATTGTAGCCCTGCAGGCTCCTCTGTCTATGGAATTGTCCAGGCAAGAAGGCTAGAGTGGGTTGCCATTTCCTTCTCCAAGGGATCTTCCCAACCCAGGGATCGAGCCCAGGGCTCCTGCATTGCAGGCAGATTCCTTACCATCTGAGCCACCAGGAAAGCCTGGTAAGATCTACATGGTAAGATCTATACTTATTTCTTACCATGGGGCCCAAGAATAATGGTGTCTCCTAACACTTGGCCTTCATGTCAGGGTCATGTAGAGATTCAGCTGGTCTTGCCCCTGATCCTTTAGAGGTGGCTGCATGCCACAGATTTGCAATATGCCCTCCTGGGACCCTGTTCATCTATAGGGACAGGAGTTTGTCATAACATTGGTTCAGTTCAGTCACTCAATCGTGTCCAACTCTTTGCAGTCCCATGGATTGCAGCATACCAGGGTTCCCTGTCCACCACCAACTCCTGAAACTTGCTCAAATTCATATCCATTGAGTCAGTGAGGCCATCCAACCATCTCATCCTCTGTCATCCCTTTCTCTTCCTGCCTTCAATCCTCATGAAGGGTAGCCCCTCCTTACTGCTGCATTCAGCAGGCAAAAGGCTGGGTTGACACCAAGAGAAGACTGGTGGTAATTTTGCTCAACAAACACCTAGGAATCTGTCCCAATGAACTCTTTTATACACATAAGGGTTCACATGTGTTCTACGTAGCACTCAAGGCCCCAAGGCTAAGCTTCCTTCTGAGCCCGGTCTGCATCTACCTGTCCACCAAAGTCCTGTTGGTAATTGCAGGAGCAAACTCAGATGCTTTGGTGCTCAGATGCTCAGTCGTGTCTGACTCCGTGCAACCCCATGGACTGTAGTGCACCAGGCTCCTCTGTCCATGGGATTCTCCAGGCAAGAAGACTGGAGTGGGTGGCTGTGCCCCACTACAGGGGATCTTTCCAATTCCCCTATTGCCTAACCCAGGGAGCCTCCTCTTCTCCCCATTTCAGTTTGATTAGCTGCAGGGGTTGGGGAGGCATTTCAGTGAGGGCAGCCCCAAGCCATCCTGTTTGAAAGTCATATGATGTGCACTCCTTCTATCTTTCCCCGGCTTCTCTGCTACCTTCTGAAATAACATCTCTAGCATCAACACCAGGATGAATGCTTTTCTTCCTGCCCCATGGTAAGTTTTCAGAAATGTGACCTCTATAATTCTGTGCCTTTCCCCTACTACTACTGAACACCTGTTTGAGTGTCCTCAAGAGACTCAGCCAGGCTAATGGAGGTGTTCTGAGCTGGGGACATGGATGACTTAATATTCAGGGCCCCCCAGGCTTTCAATCCAACTCTTTCTGTTTTCCCCCTCAGAAACCTGCCACTCACTGAGCATCTCAGGGCGGTACACCAGCCAGGTTCAAAGGCCTCTCTGCCACTGCTGACACAGCACTCCCTCCGTTTCGGTATCCTTTCATTTGAACAAAGCCCTCAAGTCCATGCTCCTCTGACATAGCAACCACACCCTAGCAGGGCTCCCTTAGCAGGGCTCTCTCTCTCCGCTCCTCATATTCCCTGTGGAATCCCGAATTCTAGGCAAAGAGTCAAGCTCTTTAGAAACTCAGTATCTTAAGGAGGGAACTTATCACTTTTCATGTACTTTGTTGCCTCAAGTAGGGCTTCCCAGGTGGCTAAATGGTAGAGAATTTGCCTGCCAATGCAGGAGACACAGGCTTGATCCCTGGGTAGGTCCCCTGGAGAAGCAAATGGGAACCCACTCCAGGATTCTTGCCTTGGAAACTCCATGGACAGAGGAGCCTGGTAGATGACAGTCCATGGGGGCGCAAAGAGTCAGACATGGCTGAGCACACAGGGCTTCTGGCCTCCAGTAGCTCCCTAGGAGCCAAAGGAATCTCCCGCTTTTGTACTCCATGGTTGCACTTCCTTCCATCTTGAAAACCCTTTCAAACTCCTCATATTTTTCTATACCCTCCCAAAACGAGCTGGCTTCACTTAAACGAGATATGCATCAGAGTTCTCTGGAGTTTCCAAAGCAAACAGGGCTCTATGAGGGTCCCCGTCTATTCCAGGATCCACCTACTCCTACTAATGGTCTCAATGACATTGCCTTGCAAATGCTTAGTGGTTCAAGTTCATCTTTGAAAGGTCAGTTAGGTCAGATTGTGGATGGTATGGAGCAGAGGTTCAGATACAGGAGAGACCAAAACGAATCCTAATGCTCTTGGGGGATGTATTGGAGATGACCCGGCACCAAAGGGCCTCCAAATAGCCAGTTCTGTGCTTCATCCCCACGATGAATGCCTTCTTCTCTTGCAAGAGGGTCCTTCCACAGTATGATGAGAACCGAAGGAGTTCGTCTTGGTAGGCTGGCTTCAGGATGGCTTCCGGACAGTGCTAAGCTTCACAGAGTCCTTACCTGGTTAAATATTTCATCAAATGTGGGTCGCTGTTCTGCAGCCTCAGCCCAGCACTGCTTCATCAGCTGGAGACATTCTGGGGGTGCACACTCAGGAGGAACCACCGGTCTGTATACTGGAGGAGGCTTCTTAAGTCTTTCTATGATTTCTGTCAGGAAGCAAAAAAAAAAAAAAAAAAAAAAAAAAGTCTACAAATTGTGGGGAAAGTACCAAGATTTGGTAAAGATAATTGAGTTTTAAACAAGAATGACGTCAGGCAAGAGAAACCACAAAAAAGCCATCTATTTCACTTTCTCCTTAAGTGGCCTGAATATAACTTACATCTGAGCAAAGGCTATCAGTCAGCTGAGAAAGGGAGTGAGAAACTATTAATAACTAACTGAGGTATTTGGTATCATTTAAGCAGGCTTCCCTGGTGGCTCAGTGATAAAGAATCTGCCTGCCAATGCAGGAGACGCAGGTTTCATCCTTGGGTCGGGAAGATCCCTTGAAGGAGGAAATGGCAACCCATTCCAGTATTTTTGCCTGGGATAGCCCATGGACATAGGGCCCTGGTGGCCTACATTCCATAGGGTTGCAAAGACATGACTTAATGACAAAACAACAACAAAAATCATTTAAGCACAGCTTTGTTCTGCTTCTGCTACATATTATTTATGTTTTTATTTCTATATAGTTGATTTACAATGTTGTGTTAATTTCTGGTATATATCATAATTATGTATGAAAGTGTTCAGTTCAGTCGCTCGGTCATGTCCGACTCTTTGTGACTCCATGAATCGCAGCACGCCAGGCCTCCCTGTCCATCTCCAACTCCCAGAGCCCACTCAGACTCACGCCCATCGAGTCAGTGATGCCATCCAGCCATCTCATCCTCGGTCGTCCCCTTCTCCTCCTGCCCCCAATCCCTCCCAGCATCAGAGTCTTTTCCAAGGAGTCAAATTTTCACATGAGGTGGCCAAAGTACTGGAGTTTCAACTTTAGCATCATTCCTTCCAAAGAAATCCCAGGGCCGATCTCCTTCAGAATGGACTGGTTGGATCTCCTTGCAGTCCAAGGGACTCTCAAGAGTCTTCTCCAACACCACAGTTCAAATGCATCAATTCTTTGGCGCTCAGCCTTCTTCACAGTCCAACTCTCACATCCATACATGACTACTGGAAAAACCATAGCCTGGACTAGACGCACCTTTATTGGCAACGTAATATCTCTGCTTTTTAATATGCTATCTAGGTCGGTCATAACTTTTCTTCCAAGGAGTAAGCCTCTTTTAATTTCATGGCTACAGTCACCATCTGCAGTGATTTTGGAGCCCCCCAAAAATAAAGTCTGACACTGATTCCACTGTTTCCCCATCTATTTCCCATGAAGTGATGGGACCAGATGCCATGTTCTTCGTTTTCTGAATGTTGAGCTTTAAGCCAACTTTTTCACTCTCCTCTTTCACTTTCATCAAGAGGCTCTTTAGTTCCTCTTCACTTTCCGCCATAAGGGTGGTGTCATCTGCATATCTGAGGTTATTGATATTTCTCCCGGCAATCTTGATTCCAGCTTGTGCATTAGTCCCTCAGTCGTGTCTGACTCTTTGTGATCCCATGGACTGTAGCCCACCAGACTCCTCTGTCCATGGAATTCTTCAGGCAAGAATATTGGAGTGGGTTGCCATTCCCTCCTCCAGGGGATCTTCCTGACCCAGGGATCAAATCCACGGAGATCAAATCTCCTGCATTGGCAAGCAGACTCTTTACCACTGAGCCACCAGGGAAGCCTGTGCTATACAGTAGGACCTTTTTATTTATCCATTGCTTCAATGATCTAGCTCCTTTCACCCACCCCCAAATATCTAAGCCTTTCAATCCCCACAGTAGACCCAATTAGCCCCCACTGAAGGCCCAGGTTATGGGCCCTGCCTGGTCTCTAGGGGAAGGGAATTAAGAACACCATTAAATCATTCAGGGCCTCATTGGGGTCTTCCTGGCTGCTAGTACTTGACTTCCACTCTGAGTGGAACATTTACTATATATCAGACTTTGTATGGTCTCTCTGCTTCCAGCCTAGCCTTCTCCAAACCAATCTGAAAACATGAATTTGGCCATGTCACTTTTTTGCTTGAAATTTCTTTATGGATTTTTATCACCCACAGGATAAAATCCAAGCCCTGACTATCTCTTCAGCTCATTGCTTATCCCTAGTCCCCTCTTCACAGCCCTGACTCTCACATCCTCATCATGAACCAAATCTTGCTGGCACCACCAGTGTGTCTTTCCTACCCTTGCCTTGGCTATAACCCTCCAGCAGTACGGCTTTATACCACAGAAGAAATATCACCTAGCCTCCATGAAAGAATTTCAGTTGTTGCCTCTGCTCCTTGTGACATGACACCTTCGGCTCTGCTAACTCAGGCTGGCCCATACGGTGATGGTTTCTCCATCACATCTCTTCCCCTGGCCCCAGTGCAATAGATTCTATGGAAATTGATCCTATGGAGTACAACTGCCCCACCCAATTCACTAGTACAGGGAGTCTCTTTCTCAGAATGCCATCAAGTTCCCTTGTCCCTGTGTCAGAACACTGACAAGTGAACTAGGTCACCTCTGTCCTTAGGCCCAGCATGGTTCATGTCCTTGAGGAGCTCACAGTTCAGTTGGAAAGATAAACAAGGACCAGCGATATAAGTGCTCTAGCAGGCATACGCACAGGAGACAGAGCACAGAGGGGACATCCATCCCACACTTAAAAGGTCAGAGAAGGTTTCCCAGTGAAGGTGACATGAGTTGGATGAGGCAAACAGGCAACACATGTGGAGACACCAAGGTGGGAGAGAGAGTGGTGATTTCAAGGCACTGCCAGTCACACGGCTTAGCTGGAGTATGGGGAATGATAGAAGATAAGCCTAGAGGTGCAGCTAGAGGCCAGACTGTGTGTCTTATGTGAGGAGACTGGGCTTCATTTAAATTGTGATGAGGAACTGTTGGGGAGGGGTTATGGTAGAAATAAAGCTTTGAGTGGGCCAAAACACTACTAAGTATTTTAGGTTTGGTTTGATTTTGCATTTTTAAAATCTTGTATTTTGAAAGACATTTAACCTTCCAGAAAAGTTGTAAAAAACTAAAAGTACAATAATTGCCTATATCTCCTTTACTCAGCTTCCCCCTAATGTTAACAACTTATAAAATCACAGTACAGAGGAAGTTAATATCAGTACAATGCTTATTACTAATCTATAGTCTTTATTTCAATTTCATTTTTCCCCCAATATCATTTTGTGTTTGTTTCACAACCCAATTCAACATCCATATCATATTTCATTGTTCTGTCTCAGTCTCCTCCAGCTGGTGATGGTGCCTCATTCTCTCCCTGTCTTTCATGACTTTGATACTTCTGATGAGTACTGGCCAGTCAGAATGCCTCTCCGTTGGGCTATGTCTGATGTTTTCTCATGGTAAGATTGAGCTTATGTATTTGGGGGCAAGAAGACCACAAGAGTGGTACTATGCCCTTCTCAGTGCATTATGGCAGGGGAGACATGATGTTCCTCGATCACTTGGTTAAAGCAGTGTCGTCAGGGTGCTCCACTAATAAACTACTTTTCCATTCCTAATTATTTAATATCTAGTGAGTTCATACTTTTAGAATATGTCAGCATCCTGTTTCCCCTCAAACTTTTGCCTGGTAGTCAAAGATTCTGATGGGAGATAAGGATGAAAGACTATGGTGGGTCACAAGGAAAGGGGAGGATTCTGACATCCAGGAGCATCATGGAGGGGGCACTGAAATCTCTGGCAGTGGGTATCTAAAAGAATGGTAGGGGGCTGCTAAAAAAAAAAAAAAAAAAAGCTAACATAAAAGTCCTGTAGGCTCTTGGCTTATGTCATAGTTCGGAAAAGGACCAGCTTCTTGGGTGGGGGAAATTCCTTCCAAATGCCTAAAGCGTTCTGGCTCCAAGTGCCACCTGCACACAACACAGGCTGCTTGCAGACCGGCAGGCAGTTAGCACAAACACAGGACCGAGTTCACTCTTTTGGCAAATCACAAGCGCCTAGGTTGGCCTGACGACCTGGATCATGGTGGGGTCCTGGTACCTTTTTCACATCTCCTGCTTACCTTTGGCAGGCAGATCTATCATGCAGAATGGGGCGCCCCGGACCATCACTTCCTGCATGATGATGGCAAAGCTATAGACGTCTCCTGCAAAAGAACGCAACCTGCTGCCCCTCGGGGCTCTCAACAGTTCAGGGGCTGTCCACAGCAACTCTGAAAAGAAAGCATTGTGTAATGAATCCAGGGAGAATTAACTGACAGCATTTGCAATGCCCTCGAGGGCTCCAAGGGTGCTGTTTTATTGACTGCTTTATATTTTTATTAAGACAGACTGGCATGCTAGTGCTGCCCTCCCACCCCCAGGGTCTGAATCTATGAATCTAGGAATTACTCACAGCAAAAGCATACTACTTTCCCCACCCCAGGAGCATACAAGCAGACACAGCAGAGGTGTGGGGAAGAGCACAGAAGCTCGAAATAGAAAAACTATCTGGTGCTGGCTTTCTTGCTCTGTTGAGCCTGCAAGTAGCAGTTGGCCAGCTTCCAGGGAAAGGCGAATGCACTGCCAGACTGGTTGCCATGGATTTGCTGTGTGCTGAGATCTACATGTGTCCGGTAATTTGAATGTGCTGGGGCTCAGGGATTCACAAGTCGGTTTCTCCAGGTCTTAACTGAGGATTAGAGGATCCCCAAGCCTCCTCTGTTCCTTGCAGAGCAAAAGGGTGCAGCAATTCCTTCAACTCAGTTCTACAATTATTTACTGAGGATTTACTATGTACGAGGCACCATGCTAGGGATGGGGCAGTGGCAGAGATGAATTAGACCTTGCCTTTGCCCTTGCAGAGTTCACAGACCAGTTGGCAAGACACATATGTGTACCCCTAACTGCAATACAACAGAGATGGTGATGTGGGCCACTGTATAGTGTATGCATAGTCAGTCATATCTGACTCTTTGTGACCCCATGGGCTGTAGCCCATCAGGCTCAGCTGTCCACGGGATTTCCCAGGCAAGAATACTGGAGTTGGTTGCCATTTACTTTTCCAAGGGATTTTCCTAACCCAGGGATCGAACTCACGTCTCCTGTGGCTCCTGCATTGGCAGGCAGATTCTTTACCACTGAGCCACCTGGGAAGCTCTATAGTGTAAGGAAGGAAATCTATTAAAAGCCAATATTAAGCACCCATTAAAAAAATATAATCTCTGCAGGTGATGCTAGTGATAAAGAACCTGACTACCAATGCAGGAGTTATGAGACTCAGGTTTGATCCCTGGGTCAGAAAGATCCCTTGGAGGGCATGGCAATCCACCTTCTGTATTCTTGCCTGGAGAATCCCATGGACTGAGGAGCCTGGCAAGCTATAGTCCACAGGGTTGCTCAGAGTCGGACATGACTGAAGAGACCTAGCACACACACGCATGGCAATCAGAGACTCAGAAATTTGGGGGCAAGTTTCCTTAAGCAATATATAAAGAAATACCAGTTAATAATGGGAATGTTTTACATTGAACGATATGAAATTGCTGTTTCTGTAGCTCAAAAAATGGTTCAATATTGGCAATTCCATGAGATTTGAGCTAATAAAAAAAAAACACTGAGCTGATCAAATTATTCCAGGAAGGCTTCCTGGAAAAGTTAAATCTTAAAGGAGCTTGTTAAGAAGGTCAAGGATGCAGTTTTCTAGAGCTGAGAGGGTAAGGGCTTTGCAGGGAGAAAGAACAGTGCGTGCAAAAGAACAAGAGGTAGAAAGGAGCAAATTGTGGATGGGAGTGATGATAAGCAGATTAGCTTGGCTGAAGAGAAGGGCTCTGTTAAGGAATAATGAGAAATGAGAAATGAGGTTGATGAAGTGGGGGAGGGAGGGTGGCTGGAAGAATGAGGGCAGGAGGTGAGAGGCCCCGAGAGCCAAATGAAGGCATTTGGAGTGAATACAAAAGGCAGTAGGGGTGCTGGAGCTGGAGAGGGATTTGATGAAAGTTGTGTTTGGGAAGATTAATCTGGCAACCTGCACAAACTGGACTGAAGGAGGAGAGAGGCTGGAATCAGGGACACCAGCTAGGAAATTATTACAGTAAGAGCCAGAGGTGAGGTGCAAGGGGTGACAGCAGCAGGATGAGGACCGAGATATACATGAAGGTTCAAATGGACAAGGAAGGGACAGGGCGCTCCTCCTCGGGAGAGAGGTGGAATAAACACCAGGCTGACAACCAGACAGGGAGGCTGGAGAAGGCTGGCTGTTGAGGGTGGGGGTGGCGGAGAAAAACACTGGCTGACGTTTCAGCTTGTCAAATTTGGGGCATTGGGAAGAGGGTCCACAGGACAAGGCCCTAGGAAGCAGGGAGGAAGATAAAAGGTCAGATTATTCTGGTTTGTTGTTGAAACCCAGGAAAGAGAAACTCACCCTGAAATTCTTATTTGGAGCCCATTCTCATCTAAATGGTGTCCAGGGAATTCTAGCCTCACCCCAGGCACATACTCATCTCATTTTGTCTTCCAGGTGTCCCCAGCGTTTGTCCCCCAACTCCCCTGCCCACTACCGGAGTGTTTTGCCCATCAGTCATCTTGCCTAGGTGAACTGATGCTTGCAAATAAAACTGAAAAAACCGAATAATACTTTAGTCAAAGGAATATATTTCTGACCGTGGGATTTCAGGCATATGTTTGGGGCGGGGGGCAGGGAAAATGGTATGCAGCTGCTTGTTCCTGGCATCCTCTCCCTCTGCACACTTAACAGCACAAGAAGGGAAAAGAGGACACAATTCTCGGTTAAAAAGCTGGGTGATTAAATACAATCATTACCAAACAGTATTTTCACAGAGCACTTACATGTATGTTGTTAATGGCTAAAATGGTTTTTCTGCACTATACTTATATAATTGAGAGTAGTCAGTAATGAATCCACTTACACCATGCCCCCATCTCCCCCTTCCCACTCCAGAGCCCAGTAAGAGCCACTGCCTACCATTAGACTTGAACTCTCAGAAAACAAAAAAAAGTCATTTGGCTTGTTTTGTGTTTACTGGAACCAGGGCTAACTCTTAGCCCTGCTATGGTGATAAAATCAACCCCGGAGAGTCAGTGATGCGATACAAGAGAACACAGAGCAAAAGTCAAGAATCCTGGGTTCACAGTCTCATCTGGGTCACTAATCAGCTCACCCTCCTAAACCTTGGCTTCTGTAAAATAGAAATTGAGCTAGACGATCTACAAGGCCTTCCAATTAATTGTAAGATTCGATTAGCCCTGTCGTCTAAGATAGGGAGCAGTAGGTTTCATTATTTCTCCCATTCATTGATTCAACAAACATTTATTCCACCAGGT
The DNA here is from genome assembly GCA_006410615.1 of Neotragus moschatus. Taxonomy (NCBI): domain Eukaryota; kingdom Metazoa; phylum Chordata; class Mammalia; order Artiodactyla; family Bovidae; genus Neotragus; species Neotragus moschatus. The sequence goes on along the minus strand of SJYA01003346.1, from coordinate 285,007 downwards.
ACAGTGAAAGGCACTGTGGGAGGCAAACTTATTTCTTACCTTCACTAGACTTATAGTTTAGGGAGGGAGAGAAGACAGCTAATTAAACATGTACTACCAA
>SJYA01003346.1:235207-262690 GCA_006410615.1 Neotragus moschatus | reverse complement strand
TACACCAATTTGTCATCAAGTAGAGATAATAAAGCAGAGAGCTCTATACAGTCAAATTCCAAGAATAAGAGAGTGTAGCCAGTCTCTTATTAAGGAATATATCCAGCTGTGGCATTGCATCTGGAGACCAGCCGGAGGCGAAGGCTAATAACAGGAGCTGTGGGCATCTGAGTTACTTGCCTCTACTGTGTGTCAGAGGGCATCTTCTAGCCAAGGGACTCAAAACCCTAATTAGGAACTTGCTTTCAGGGGCCTTCAGCAGTTGTACAGAACTAGGCCAATCAGGCTCATGCTCACAAAGTTCAGAAAGGTAGTCTAGGAACAGTGCCTGTCTGCACTAGAATGGTCAAAGTACCAATGCCTGGTCTCTTGCCTAGCAACTCCCTGTATGTGGCCCCATACCAGCTACATCACAGTCCCCAAGGAAGTGGTTAGACAAAGACATAGACTGGCTGGCCAGATGAAAATATATGCATGTATGCACTTACCACATCACTCTACTTAACCCCCCCCCAAATTGTATGCAATTATTTTATATTGGTAGGTTAATCATGTTTCCATTATGGCTTACAAGTATAATGATCTTTTATTTAAAAAAGTAAAAGGTACTGGTTACAAGGGCCCATTCTCAGGCCCCACACTTGCTCACTTAGTTATGGGAGTCATGAGGGCCTGACACCTCAAAGCTTTAGCCTTGGTATTTTGTGCATTTGTGCTCAGTGGCTCAGTTCTGTTCAACACTTGGCAGCCCCGTGGACTGTAGCCCTCCAGGCTCCTCTGTCCATGGGATCTTCCAGGAAAGAATGCTGGTCTGGGGTGCCATTTCTTCCTCCAGGGGATCTTCCTGGCCCAGGGATCAAACCCATGTCTTCTGTGTCACCTGCATTGGCAGAAGGATTCTTTACCACTGAGCCACCTGCTCCTTTTCAGAGGACTCTGCCCAGGATCAAAGGCTGAAGTTTAAGCTGAAAGAATAAACTCTAATGAGAATTTACAACCTCAGCCCATGTGTGGGTTATACACTGATGGTCATTAATGCCTTCCAGCACCTTTGCCATCCTACTACTTGGATCATGGTCACAGCCAGCTTCTATGGCACCTTTGTGTTAACTAGCAAAGGGTGCTTTCCTCAAGTTAAAATAACAATTGTGTGAGACTGTTTATTACTTTGCAGCCTATAGAAGCCCGGTGATGCTGGACAGCAGCCCCAGCTGTATGTATCTATGCATATACCACATTCTCATTGACTCATACATCCTCCAGATGCCAGAAAACACACTCCCCCAGCAGCTTCAATGCTCTGGCTACCACCAAACACTGCCTGCCAGGTAAGGCCTCTTTGCAGGCTTGGAGTCAGGCTGTAAAGGTGCTGGTGAGAAGCTGAAACCGGGTCTATAAAAATATTAGGCAGGGGAAAGAAGTAATCTCAAGAAACTCCAGGGGTATTGTCAAGGTAGCACAAAGTCAGGTGCAGATCTGTTTACCAGTGACTATGTATGTGCATAGTCAGCTATGCTGGTATACATGTAGATACATGTGCAAGTTGCCCCACCACCTCATTCCAGAACTAGGCTGGGAGACCAGAATCTCTCTGCTCACTCCTGCACCACTCTCATATAAGTTAGTATATGTCTACAATGTGAATAGTACCCTTTTAGATGTGGCCCCCTTGTGCAGTGTACAACCTGAGCATCAGTACTGGCAGCCCTGACTCTGCCTATAGCCAGTGCCTGTTACCTTCTTCCTGGAATCAGCCCTATTACAGACATGGCTTAGCTGTCTCTCTTGCTTATTAACTTTTAATAAGTAGTTAAGCAGAGCTTTTTTTCCTGCCAAATCACCAAATTTGAGAGCTTCATAGTTAAAGAAATTAAAGCCTGAAGAGATTAAATGACTGGCCCAAGGTCAGAAGGCTAGGTAGTAACAGAAGCAAGGTCTTCCATCTCCCACTTTGTTGCTCTTTCTTCCCATGGGCTTTCTTTAGTTTGGGGGCTTTGTGTGTTTGTTTTAAGATTTAAAGACTTCTCACAAATATTATAAGCAAAATTTTATTGAGTCTGTGTGTGTCCTACTTTATTAATAATGAGGAAAAGGGAGGGTATGGGCAGGTTTTATTTTTGCCACACATGCACCATTTGTTTTGTTTTGTTCTTTTGAGAGAAAGTATGATAAAATATCAATACTTCACTCATCATTCATTTTTTAATTAAGAGGAAGAAACATCAAACTCTATCCACTAAAGTTTTTAAAGTCCATAAATTTTGCGTTAAGGCCATGTTGTACTAACTAAGAGCCAAGAGAACTAGGTTCTACACCTGGCTTTGTCTCAAATTCAAGGGTGGCCTTAGGGTAGCTGGGCTTCCCAGGTGGTGCTAGTGGCAAAGAACCCGCCTACCAACTCAGGAGACATAAGAGACACAGGTTCAATCCCTGGGTCAGGAAGGTCCCCTGGAGGAGGGCATGGCAACCCGCTCCAGTATTCTTGCCTGGAGAATCCCATGGAAAAAGGAGCCTGGCAGGCCACAGACCATGGGATTGCAAAGAGTTGGACAGAACTGCAGTGACTTAGCATGCAGGCACGCACACAGGGTAGTCACCTCATTGGCCTGAGTCTCAGTTTCCACACCAATAGAGCTGGACCACTTAGATAATTTCTAAGCTCCCTTTCAGCTCTGATGATCTGATTCTGTGATGAGAGAGAGAGAAGATAGCTGTGGAAAGGAAAGGGGTGGAGAGAGAGCTACACGGGATCTAGAAGGTGGGAAGATAGAAAAAAAGGCTCTGGGAAAGAGAGACGGAGGTGGAGGATGTGTGAGGGAGAGACGGAAATGGGGCCAAGAGAAAAACACAGGGAGAAGTGGGGAGGCAGAAGGAGTCCGAGAATGAAGAGGGAGAAACGGTTCAGTGGGTTCTCTCTGAGTGTGTCAGGGTGGCACTACCGCTCGCCTCACCCTTCCTCCCTACACAGTGGCTATTAGAACAGATCCTGACATGTTCCCTTTGCATCTGCCATTCACAGCTCTTCTCCCAAGCAGCCTGCTCAGCTAGCTTTCCTTTTACATCTCTGAGTATATCTCCGAGATAAGGGCTGAGTTTCCTGCACAGTTCCGGAGGATATGCACCCGTGCGTCCCATCGAAGTGTGACTCTGTATCAGTGTATTACAATGACTAGAAAGGCAGGTCCTAGAGAAGCCTGTCCTTTGTTATCAGGTATCTGCTACTCCCAGGCACATCGTCTGGAGGTTCCATATCTTCCAATAAAAAATCTTATGAAAATTCTCTTTAAACAGAAACTAGATAATGGGTCTTCTTTAAAACATGCCTAATAGAGGACCCTTTCAGAAGGCATACTGAACCTCTTTGTTTGGTCTGTTGATTTGATTGACTTCTGCTCTTACCCAAAGTCCTCCTCAACTCTAGCTAGACAGTTTTCTAGCTTCAGCTGTCTTCCTTTGCATGCTGACCTCGTGGTATGGTATTATTCTCACTAATACCCGCTTTTTGTGCAGATAAACTTCTCCTATGGACTATGCAGTTCAGAAATACCCATGATCTGAATGACCAACAATGGTCATTATGGCAACTAACTCAACTGTCTGCCTTCTTCCAAAATGAGGAAATATCTGACAGATTCTTAAAGGCCAATTATATACAGATATTTATTTTTTTCTCCTTCTTCATTCTATACTAAAACCTTCCAGCTCCACCAAAAAAAACATACCACAATTCAACACATAAACTCTTCTACAGAATCAGAGAATCATAGAACATTTGAGCCAGAAGAGGCCCCAGAGTTCTCTCAGTTCAGCAATTCTCAACCCTGGCTGCACATATAAGGGAACTTAAAAAAAATAACACTGCCTGGACCCACCCCAAACCAACTGAACCAGAGTTACTAGGGGTGGAGCCTCATAAGGATTTTGTTTGTTTCCCACAGAGCTTCCCAGGTGATACTAGAGGTAAAGAACCTGCCTGCCAGTGCAGGAGACATAAGACACACAGGTTCCATCCCTGCGTCTAAAAGAACCCCTGGAGAAAGGGATGGCTACCCATTCCAGTATTCCTGCCTGGAGAATCCCATGGACAGAGGAGCCTGGTGGGCTACAGTCCATGGGGTTGCAAAGAGTCACACACGACTGAAACGACTGAGCATGTACACACAAGAAATTCTGAGTAGCCAAGATTAAGAATTTAGTTCAACCTCTCAATTTACAGATGAAAAACCAAGAGACTGCCTTAGGTGTTGAGATTTACTTCAGAATCAGAGGCATCAATACATTTGTAAAGCCAGCAGCCCCATTCCATTTGATGTTCAAAAGATTATCTTGAGATTACTTTTTGTCTTTAGTCTTTGAGAGTGTAGAATTTTTAATTCCTCAATAACCCAAGTTTACATTTGAATCAGATCTCCCCTTTGATTAAAAATCATTAAGTTCAAGGCAAGATCCAGAGGTTTCCTCCTCCAAATTTAAGTCAACACACTTCCCGTAAACTGAGCGAAGATATACCATACTAACCTTGGTGTTTTAAGTAGCTATAAATTATTTATCAAATGGATGAGAGCATTCAACTCGGATAATCCAATGATGGATAACTTAAAAATTCATTCTGACCTGTTTTGAACTTTCTTTGTAGTTACTATTAAAGTTGCAAGTGTTTGTTGCTTTGGGGAATATCTTCAAACAAAACAAGGAAACCACACTGGAAAGGCCTCACTTTGGAGGGACAGAAAGGCAGTCTGGTTTCCCTTTTATCCACTGCTTAACTCTTTCCTGGGTTTCCCTGATAGCTCAGTTGGTAAAGAATCCGCCTGCAATGCAGGAAAGTGCAGTCGCTCAGTCGTGTCCAACTCTTCGCGATCCCATGGACTGTAGCCTACCAGGCTCCTCCATCCATGGGATTCTCCAGGCAAGAGTACTGGAGTGGGCTGCCATTTCTTTCTCCAGGGGATCTTCCCGACCCAGGGATCGAACCCAGGTCTCCCGCATTGCGGGCAGACACTTTAACCTCTGAGCCAGGACCCCGGTTCAATTCCTGGGTCAGGAAGATCCCCTGGAGAAGGGATAGGCTACCGACTCCAGTGTTCTTGGGCTTCCCTCGTGGCTCAGCTGATAAAGAATCCGCCTGCAATGAGGGAGACCTGGGTTCGATCCCTGGGTTGGGAAGATACCCTGGAGAAGGGAAAAACTACCCAATCCCATATTCTGGCCTAGAGAATTCCATGGACTGTATAGTCCATGGGGTTGCAAAAAGTTGGACACAACTGAAACTCTTTCCTGCTGAGAAAAAAACAGTCCATCTCTCCAACCAATGTGAGATTTGTTCTGGTCACCAAATGCCAGTATTTTAGATCAAGGGGTTGGATGTGGTCTTTTAAAGCTTGAAAGACAGAAATGTACGTGAAATTAAAAGGATTGCTATTTTAGACAGCAGAAGGTAACCTGTTACTCCAAGAGTCAGTACAGACTGAGAAAAGAAATGAATAATTTTTAAAATATTTCCATAATATCAGAGGATAATAGGTAGAGGAAGAAGAACCAGAATATGAAGAGAAGCGCTTGTCCCAACCTTTACTCTATATAAAGCATATCTCTAGACATCATATCACAAACAGTTCATTCAGGAAATCATTTCTTCTATTATTATACCTATGTCTTCTGGAATGAATGACATGGTTAAGTGTTAAGTCTGAGTCTCACAGACTTTTTTCCACATTCCTAGTAAATAAACAGTGTGGAAAGATCAGTGAAGTTGTAAGTTAAGTAGATTAGTTGCCGAGGAAAATCATGGTCAGCTGAATGAGTCTATAAGGGGATAATGGACAAAAAACTTACCAAAAGGAAACACTTACCAAAGCCTCAACATTTTTGCACAAAGACCGAGCAAGTTCTAAATCACTGCCTTGTTTTAAAACCCAAGAAGGCAACAGGTTAGATAGCTGTCGGATATCCTACCTCATAAATCGCTATGTTGGAGTTTTCATAGGTAGCTGGAGTTAGACTCCCTGAAGAAAAGGAGAGTCTTGGGGACCTTCCACTCTGGACCTCCGATGTGATCTGAAAACTTACACTGGCGTAACTTCCTCTCTGTGAAACGATTAGGAAAGAAAGTTTATGAACAAAATTATCACGATTAAGGACGGAGCACACAGCTATGTAGGTCCTATGTTTATCTGGTATTTTTTTCTTTTTTTATTCCTAAGAAAGTAACTTTCTGAGTTGAGCTCTATAAACATGACATTTATTAATTTTTCCTATTGCCAGCATTTTTTATGCTAAAATTGGTTCTTTGCTTCACCTCCATATGCCATAAAAGAAAGGCAAAGCTTTGCAGATATTTTCATCTCCTAGAGAGGTTAGAGTGATTCAGGGGGACAAAAAAGAACACCAGTCATAATTCAGTGTGACACCCTCATTTACAGACAAAAATGAGCAAAAGATGAAACTCGAATGTTTTGAAAAAACAGGCACAGAACTAGGACAGAACCCCACCTTTCCGGCTGTTAGGCCCAACTCTTTATGTTACCCCATCTTGCTTGCATGCTCTGTCACTGAGTCGTGGCCAACTCTTTGTGAAGTCATGGACTGTAGCCTGCCAGGTTTCTCTGTCCATGGGATTTTCCAGGCAAAAATACTGGAGTGGGTTGCCATTTCCCTCTCCGGGGGATCTTCCCAACCCAGGGATCAAACCCACATCTGCACTGGCAGGCAGATTCTTTACCACTGAACCACTTGGGAAGCCCATACCATCTTGAATGACATCCTTTTTCTATGCAGGGAAGCTTCATGACACAAGGTATCTCAGAAAGCAATGATATGGTAGAGAGTAGATAATCTACCCATGATTTATAAGTCTGATGCTTTATAAGTCCAGGTGGTGCTAGTGGTAAAGAACCTGCTTGCTAATACAGGAGATGTAAGAGATGCAGGTTCAATCCCTGGGTTGGGAAGATCCCCTGGAGGAGGGCCCAGCAACCCACCCCAGGATTCTTACCTGGAGAATCCCATGGACAGAGGAGTCTGGTGGGCTACAGTTCATAGGGTCACAAAGAGTCAGACACGACTCATGCAACTTAGCACACACATAAGTCTGATAAAAGAGGGCTAGGAAGTGCAGTTAAACGACAAAAGGAAGGATTGTCTGAAATCTTTGTTAACTTTTAAAATTGAACATCTTCAACTGAACTTAATATCTTCACCTGAACCAGCAGACTTATTTTATATGAAGAAATATCTTCTGATCCGGGGATCAAACCCTTGTCTCTTACATCTCCTGCATTGGCAGGTGGGTTCTTTACCACTAGTGCCACCTGGGAAGCCCAATAAATCAACAGGTCCCTCATATTCTTCTCCATGTCTCCAAATATACCTTTTCAGAATTACAGCAATGCAGACTTGGTAGTCACATTTGGTACTGTCTAGGCTATTCCCCACCCCCAACTCCAACACTCTTATTTTACAGTGAAGAAACAGAGACCTAGGGACTGGAAGAAGAATGCGGATGTTATATTTCTGGTCCTGTGTGTTCTTTCTACCACTTCATGCTTTGTTTCACTCTTGTTTGCCAATAAAAATTAATCTTAAGTACTGTCACACACTCTGCCCTTAATAGTCTTTGATAAACTAAAAATTACCGTTGATTTAGCCCCAAGCTCAGCTCCTTCTACCAAGACAAGACTATCACAAAGCTCCAAGACAATGGTAAACTACACCCAGCCCTTAATGTGTTAAAATCCCAACAGCTCAAGATTCAGACAAGATGGAAAACTTGACTCTTCACATAACCCTTGCATCAACCTGAACCTTCCTCAAGAGAGCAAGGCCAGAGAAGAATCTACTTCTCGTTCAGTCTTTATTTGCCTATCTCAGCAGGAGCACGTAGATTAGTATATTGAGTTATAGACCTCTTTATGAAGGCCAAAGGAGAAAGCAAGAGAATCTGCCAAAATCCACATACATTTGGACTTCAGCTTCATTTTCTTCTAAAAATTTCCTTTCCTGACCTGACTTCTCCTGACCTGCCCATTTTTCTAGACTGAATTAATTTTATATTCACCAAGAGTTTATACTTTCAGACATTCCATTTGGATGGAATTCTTGACTTGGCTTTGACCAATGAGACCCAGCCAGCTGCAAGTTTGTGACTATACAACATTTAAGGAAAATTTATGCTTCCCCATCTTTCCCCATCAGAACCCCTGATACAAGCCAAGTGCCAAAAAGGATGTGGAGGTTAAGAGCTATGTCCTCCTATGGTAATGCCATCCCTTTCTACCTGGGCCAATATAGTCAAGAAGAAGAAGAACACTCCCTCTGAGGCTATTTCTGTTGCTATTCATTTTATCACGCCTATGGTGAAAAGTGATGATGATTGGTTTTTTCTTAACTCTCATTATGTCAAAGTGGAAATCTATGCACAAGTGAAAGAAAAGATCTATTATCATGAACAAGATGTTAAAACCTTAGGTACTTTGTTCATCTGGAGGTAGCACTATTCTGCTATTTATGGTGGTTTTCTGAGGACTAGTATGAAAGCCAAACATGTTTTGTGTCTTAGTAGGAAAGAGAGAATAGGCTTCCAGGGGACTCAATGGTAAAGAATCCACCTGCAATGCAGGAGACCCAGGAGATGCAAGTTCCATCCCTGGGTCAGAAAGATCCCCTGGAAGAGGAAATGGCAACCCACTTCAGTATCCTTGCTTGGGAAATCCCATGGACAGAGGAGCCTGGCAGGCTATAGTCCATGGGGTTGCAAAGGGTTGGATATGACTGAGCACAAATACATGCACAGAAAAGAAAGAAGGCATAGTTGAAGGAGGTTTTATATTTACTGGACCATCGCAAGGCCTATACAAAGGAAAGGATAATTCAGTTCAAAATTGTTCATTGATACTTTAGACCCAAAATATCTAGGCAATTGACATGAATTGTCATTTTGACATTTCAAATGTCAAATGAACATGGAACAATGGACTGGTTGCAAATTGGGAAAGGAGTATGTCAGGGCTGTATATTGTCACTCTGCTTACTTAACTTATATGCAGAGTTCCTGTGAAAGGCCAGGATGGAAGAAGTACAAGCTAGAATCAAGATTGCTGGGAGAAATATCAACAACCTCAGATATGCAGATGACATACCCTTATAGCAGAAAGCAAAGAGGAACTAAAGAGCCTCTTGATGAAAGTGAAAGAGGAGAGTGAAAAGGCTGGCTTAAAACTCAACATTCTAAAAACAAAGATCATGGGATCCAGTCCCATCACTTCACGGTAAATAGATGGGGAAACAATGGAAACAGTGAGAGACTTTATTTTGGGGGGCTCCAAAATGCTTTTGAACTGTGGTGTTGGAGAAGACTCTTGAGAGTCCCTTGGACTGCAAGGAGATCCAACCAGTCCATTCTGAAGGAGATCAGCCCTGGGACTGCTTTGGAAGGAATGATGCTGAACCTGAAGCTCCAGTACTTTGGCCACCTCATGCAAAGAGTTGACTCATTGGAAAAGACTCTGATGCTGGGAGGGATTGGGGACAGGAGAAGGGGACGACAGAGGATGAGATGGCTGGATGGCATCACCGACTCGATGGACGTGAGTCTGAGTGAACTCCGGGAGTTGGTGATGGACAGGGAGGCCTGGCGTGCTGCGATTCATGGGGTCGCAAAGAGTCGGACACGACTGAATGACTGAACTGAACTGAACTGAAAATCACTGCAGATGGTGACTGCAGCCATGAAATTAAAAGACTCTTGCTCATTCCAAGAAAAGCTATGACAAACCTAGACAGTGTATTAAAAAGCAGAGATATTACTTTACTGACAAAGGCCTATCTAATCAAAGCTGTGGTTTTTCCAGTAACCATGTACAGATATTAGAGTTGAACCATAAAGAAAGCTGAGCAACAAAGAATTGATGCTATTTAACTGTGGTGTTGGAGAAGACTCTTGAGAATTCCTTGGACTGCAAGGAGATCAAACCAGTCAATCCTAAGGGAAATCAGTCCTGAATATTCATTGCAAGGATTGATGCTGAAGCTGAAGCTCCAATACTTTGGCCACCTCATGTGAAGAACTGACTCATTGGAAAAGACTTTGATGCTGGGAAAAATTGAAGGCAGGAGGAGACAGGGACGACAGAGAATAAGATGCTTGGATGGCATCACTGACTCAATGGACGTGAGTTTGAACAAGCTCATGGGAGCTGGTGAAAGACAGGGAAGCCTGGCGTACTGCAGTCCATGGGGTCACAAAGAGTCAGACATGTCTGAGCGACTGAACTGACTGACCAATAAACAAGTAAGGCTTTTTAAAATAGGTTTATTTCCTTTGACCAAAACTTTACTATATATTGCTTCATTTGGACAGTGACTACTAGCCATCTGCTCTTATTATTGACCACCCATTTCAGGATAAAATGCTTTGTCACAGAATTGAATACTTGTTCTCTTAGTACTGCGTTATCTAGTTGGCTTGGTTTACAGCTCGTACTTCAGTATCTACCCTTTCTAATTGAGGTGGGAAATTTCATACAAGCTATGTTGAATATGACAAATCTAGACAAGTTACACCACATGAGTTCCAGCGTCCTTTAGTGGCTTCAAAATTAGAAACTAACATCAATATGCTTTGATGGCATAAGAATAGAATGTACCTTTCAGCCACTGTGATCAATTTGGCATTCAGCAATACATTTCCAGGAACATGATGTCAACCTTAAAAAAGGATCCGGTGATTTACACACGTAAAGGTTAGGGTTGTAATTGAGACTTAAAGCAAACAGCCGAACATTTCATTTGATTCCAGATGCACAAGGTATTATCCTGTAAATCAATTCTCACCCAGACAACTAGTTAAAGCACCCTTTTTAGTGTCACATTTAAGCAAACGATCAGTTCTGTCACAGAGATAATTATTTCTCAGATCTTGTATGCTGGTGTAGCAAAAATAGCACATGGGGGTAATGTGAGGTAATGTGAGGTGTTTGCATCCTCTCTGGTCACCCTGCCACCACCATACTAGAATTTGCAAAGACTACTGTCTTTATTTCAACCACACAGATGGGGCACAAAGAGTTATGTGCATGCTTGTGTGCTAAGTCACTTCAGTGACTGACTCTTTGTGACCCCATGGACTGTAGCCTGCCAGGATCCTCTGTCCATTGGATTCTCCAGGCAAGAATACTAGAGTGGGCTGTCATGCCCCCCTTCCCAATCCAGGGATTGAACTTGTGTCTCTTAGGTCTCCTGCTTTGGCAGGTGGGTTCTTTACCACTAGCACCTCCTGAAAAGCCCTACAAAGAGGCACACTCTCCCACTACCAGCTAAATTCAACAAAACTCTTCCCTACATATTCTCTTTCCCAAACTCTTTTTTATGCGGTTTTCTCTGCCTAGGATGCCTATAGGAGCCAGGCAGGTAATATAAATTAATGAAATAAGCTGAGTACATGCATGCTTAATGGCTCCAACGTGTCTCTTTGTGACCCTATGGACCATAGCCTGTGAGGCTCCTCTGTCCATGGGATTCTCCAGGAAAGAATATGGAGTGGGTTGCCATTTCCTCCTCCAAGGGGTCTTGCTGACCCAGGGACTGAACCCCCACCTCCTGTGTATCCTGCATCACAAATGGACTCTACCCGCTGAGCCATCGGGGAAGCCCCAATAAGCTGAGCAGAAGACAATGGAGAGCGATGGAAACTATGTCAAACAGCAGACAGTTTTTACAAATTTTTCCAAAATGGCAAACTACTGCAGAATTCTAGCCAATTGCCACAATGATACCCAAAGTTGATAGATCTTCCAACTTGGAAGGAATATCCAGAAATCCAAGATTTTATGTGCAACCTCACGACTCCAAAATTCTGGCTACAAATTTTATAATCATAAAGATCAAACAGACACAGACGTATAGAACAGTCTTTTGGACTCTGTGGGAGAGGGAGAGGGTGGGATGATTTGGGAGAANGGACAACAGAGGATGAGATGGCTGGATGGCATCACCAACTTGACGGACGTGAGTTTGAGTGAACTCCGGGAAATGGTGATGGACAGGGAGGCCTGGCATGCTGCGATTCATGGGGTCACAAAGAGTCGGACACGACTGAGCGACTGAACTGAACTGAACTGAACTGACTGTAATTTCCATGAAGGCAGGGACTATGTGCCATCTCTTACAAAACCTAGCCCAAGGCCAGGACATAGTAGCAGGCATTAAATGCAAATAGCCAATACAACACAATCACAATCAGAACACCATCCTGTGATACTTAAATCTCTTTCACTAGTTGATTGATCCACCAAGCTTTTTAAAAGCACCTATTACACTATCAGCACCACATCAGGTGCTATGGCTGACACTAAAAAGATGTACCTCCATCCTTGGGGAATTAGCAATCACATGTTGAGTCCAAATGTAAAAAGAAGGGCTATATAAAGTCATTGCTACCCTATTGTTCAAAGTACTTCACTTTCTCAAAACTGTTCTAAGCCAGCACTATCCAACAGAAATGTAATATGAACCACATGTGTACTTTCAAGTTTTCTAGTAGTCACATCTAAAAAACCTAAAAAGAAACAGATGCAATTAATTTCAGTAATGTTGTTGAGTTGGTCGCTCAGTCATATCTGACTCTTTGAGATCCCATGCAGCACTCCACGCTTCCCTGTCCTTCACTATCTCCCAGAGTTTGCTCAAACTCGCGTCCATTGTGTCGGTGATGCCATCCAACCATCTCGTCCTCTGTCACCCGNTAGTAGTCACATCTAAAAAACCTAAAAAGAAACAGATGCAATTAATTTCAGTAATGTTGTTGAGTTGGTCGCTCAGTCATATCTGACTCTTTGAGATCCCATGCAGCACTCCACGCTTCCCTGTCCTTCACTATCTCCCAGAGTTTGCTCAAACTCGCGTCCATTGTGTCGGTGATGCCATCCAACCATCTCGTCCTCTGTCACCCGCTTCTCCTCCTGCTCTCAATCTTTCCCAGCATCAAGGTCTTTTCCAATGAGTTGGCTCTTTGCATCAGGTGGCCAAAGTATTGGAGCTTAAGCTTTAGCAATAGTCCTTCCAATGAGTATTCAGGGTTGATTTCCTCTAGGATTAACTGTTTTGATCTTCTTGTCTAAGGAACACTCAAGAGTCTTCTCCAGCACCACAGTTTGAAAGCATCAGTTCTTTGGTACTCAGCCTTCTTTATGGTCCAACTCTCACATCTGTACATTACTGGAAAAACCAGAGCTTTGACTATTTAGACCTTTGTCAGCAAAGTGATTCTCTGCTTTTTAATACACTGTCTAGGTTTGTCACAGCTTGCCTTCCAAGTAATATAGTAATACATTTTATTTAACCCAATATATCCAAAGTATTATCATTTTGACATGTCATTAATATTTTGAAATATTAGAATGAAATACTTTACATGTTTCTGTACTATCTTCTAAATCCAACATATATTTCACTCTTACAGCACATTTCAATTCAGCCTAGCCACATGCAAAATGCCTGAAAGTCACCTGTGGCTTGTGGATACCACCAGGGGCCACACAGTAAGAGAAAGGGATGCTCCTTACCTTACTGCCAAAGTGGGGATTGATGAATGTCACATCCTCCAAAGTCAGTAGAATTCTGTTGGGTCCTTTAATCAACCGGATTTTATTTATACGATGTCTGAAACAAGCATAAAGTCAGAAGGTCACGGGGGCTGGATATTTTGCAAACCAAGGGGTAAACTTGCCCTGTGATAGAAGTTTAAGAAATATACAAGATAATTGAGTAAACACACAGGGATGTTTACCACAATATCCACAGCAAAGAGACAGGGCAAGTCTGGGCCTCATAACTTGCAATATTATAAAGACCTAAAGAGAAAAGTGAAACTGCTATTAAAGAAGTATCAGAAGGGAGGGTACTGCTTAGGGATGGGTGTCTCAGACTATTAAACCAGTGATTCCACATCAAGGGCACATTCAAAACAACACCTCTGAGTACTTTTAAAGAATACAACACCTTTTCTCATTTACCACAGTATATATTGTAATAATACCAGGGCCAAGAATCATTAATCTCAATTTTACAAATACAAAAAATATTAAAGAAACAAAACAAAATTAAGCAAATTGTGTGAGATACCATTGCCTGAAGCAGAGCTGGAGCTTGAATCCTGGGCGTCTGGCTGTGGGCCCAGATTCCTGCCCACAAGACCACTTGTCTTGCAAAGTTGCCAAAGCAACAGGTTGAAAAGTGGAAAAATTCAATCAGTTGGCTGCTTTGTCTACATGTTTCCAAACAAATGGGCTGACTGGTTTTTTTTTTCCTTTGACTGAATTGGTCTCTTGTCTGAGCATTACATAGACACAGTTTAAACCTGATTCTCTCCAAACATGCCCATTAATTTGCGGTGAATGCAATTATTTCTTACAAATCAATTAGTAGACACAGAAGTCTATGATGTCTACCCACACAGTCAGGTAGGTCCTCAGCTGAGCTAACTGGGCAAACTGAGGATCTCGAGGGAATCTTGGGATTAGTTCATGTGGTTGTTTTGTTTTGTTTCATCTCGGGGGCTCTGATAGTTAGTTTGGATTCACTTTTTCCATAATCCCTTAACGGTCACCCTGTGGAATGTACTAAACAGACAGCCAGAATAGGGAGAATCAAAATGCTTTGTCAGACAAAAAAAAATGCAGGTTGCTCTAAGAAGTCTAAGGTGTCACTGTAGCTTTAAGTACCAACAACCCAAACAGTTTTTCTCAGTGATTCCAGTGATTTGTAAACAAACAATTAATGTGTTTCTAATTGTCTGCCAACAAATATGTCCCTTATCACTGTGGGAGCTGCTGCCCTGCAGAGAAAATTAAAAGAGCCCTGTAGTGAATTCTTGGGTAGAGCGCATGAATCTTTTGGCAAAGTAAAGCCTCACTCCCTAACTTATCTGTTTCATATGTGCAGTGAATTGTCTTAAGGCAGGCACACCTGTAAAAATAATCATGCTACGGAATACACTCTAGTAGAAAGAAAACCGGACCCCCCAATCCAGAGATCTGAGACGCAGTGCAGATTCTGTCATTAATTAACCAGATAACCTAGGATAAATAATTTAACCTCTTCATGCACCAGTGTCCTCATCTCTTCAGCAGGATAATGGTCCTTGCATTACTCGCTTTATAGAGTTGTTTTGAAAACCAAATGAGATAATATATGTGAAAGTGCTCTGAAAAGCCTGAAGCACTATGAAAGTATAAGAGCTCATTATTACCATTATCATCATTAGTATTACAAAGCACGGGAGAGCTTTATAGAAAGGCGAGGCAATCTGGTTCGGTGTAGAGAGAAAGGAGGAGTTCAAAGAATCCTTTGTTTTGGGGTGGTTGGGTTCTTTGCACGTTTTTCTTTTTGAAAAGAAAAAAAAAACTTAAACAATCAAAACACAGAGAAAAGGAAGGAACAGAAAGCCACTCTCCTGCAAGTAATCACCATCTATTACCGAAACTCATCAGCCGCTCAGCTCCTCTGATTGCAGCCGCGGTGGGCAGAAAGAGGGAGGAAGGCAGTGAAGAGAGGGCATCTTTTGTGCTTTGTTAGCTGAAGAACCAAGACCCAAGTGACTCTGGGAAATGATGTGCCTCTCTCCCAGCTCTGAGTTTTCTGTGGCCACTTGAAGTACCAATTGTCTCAAACTCATTTTCCTCTCCAATCAGTTTCCTCTCTAATCAGGTCCCTCTCCAATCATCTCCCTCTCCAGTCTTCTTGGCCCTTCAGCCCACAAGCTCCAAACAAATCCCCCCTCCATGATTTTTTTTCTTTTTTTCTTTCCTCCCTAAGAATTACAGGTCAGGCTCCCTGTGAGCCGAAAGAACAGTCCATTTCATGGGAAAGACCAGTCAGATCAGTCATTTGCTGGGGCAGGGGGCAGTTGTCAAATAACATAAGCAGCTGAGTGACTCCATTTTCCACACTGCCATGGCATCTTTTGCCACTGGGGAGCCAGAACCTACTCCTCTTCAAATCTCTCTAGAGGAGGAAGATTTTGATCGGAGGGCATTTATACTCACTAAAAGTAGCTCATGATGTTAATTAAATACTTTATTCCTTGGCAGCAGCTAAACATTAAATTTCTGTTCTGAGTAGGGGCAGGTCACAGTCACAGAAATCAAAAGAAAAACTTTAAATTATCATCTTTATCCAGTGTGCTTTAACAATTCATAAGCTACCTACAACTTTGTTTGGCTTTATCAAGTCTCTAATACTGCGGAGACTAGATAATAGTGGTTTTTCACAGTTATGCTAACATACTAAACACTAGGAATAACACCTGTCAGTTTCAACCCAGGATTTTACATACTTGTTAGAATATCAGACCTGGAAGGGCTCTTAAAGATCATCTAATCCAATTCCTTAATTTTACAAATGAGAAAAATCTGGCCAAGAAAAATTCAGTGTCTTGTCCAAATTTACACAGATACTTAAGACACTCTATAGACACATTTTTCCTTAAAATTTGCCCAAATAGCTCCACCCCATTCCCCACCAAGTTCTTGTCATATTGTCGTTAGGACCACCCTTACAAAGAGATAACAAAGGTATGGTTTGCAGAGTAGAAAGGGTAATGTGGGAGAGTTGTGGTTGATTTAATTTTTCCAAAATCATCCTACTGTGGGAAGGAACCAACTGTTAAAGTGTGAAGATTATAAGAACAGGGTGTCATATTATAAAGCCAGCTTGAGCCATTTATCCCTGATCCTGAATTAGTTCATTAGAGTAGTTGGTCAGGAATTTAAGGATCTGAAGAAGAAAGATAAAGACCTGATGGTAATGATGATGGTGATGATTAGCTAGGACAGATTTTGTCCAAGCAAGAATGACAGCAAAAATCTGCAATAGGATACCCTGGGCAAAAGTGATGACTCTCAAAGCGAGGATTCTGGGTTCCTAACAATCAGCAGGAGAGTTCCATGTGCTTGACAAGGAGCTGAGATTTACCATTTCTTGGGCACCTACTGTGAGGCAGGTATTGTTCTAGGTACTTTATTGGCTTCAGTTTATTTAATCCCCTCTACAGTCCTGTGAATTTATACCATTACTCCTAAGTCATAGATTCAAGCCAAAGTTTGCCTAATTCTTGGAACTTGTTAAAATATCCCAGTCCATACCATTTGTGGAGGGAAGTGTTTCTAGGAGACTCTGCCAGTGGAAAAGGGAGCACAGATGGGGGGGCAGGCAGTCCCTAAAGTACTAGCTTTCTTATTTCACGATAGTGTTGAGAGCCAGATCTACTCGTAGGCAACGGCACTGACAACACAGCTGAGGAAGTTATTCTTGGCATCATGAAAACACTTCACTCTAAATGGAGCCAGTAGGGATGGTAAATCACTATGAAAAAAAGAAAATCAGTGGGTCATGTAATGAGGCAATTGTACTGAAATATGACTTCCTGGAAATCAATATTAACAAGGCTATTATGGGCTTGTAGTTTTATATACAAAAAGAAAAAAAGAAAGAGTACCTTATAAAGTAAGCAAATCCATTAATAGACAGCAGGGCTATAAGCAAAGCAAGGCAGACCATCACAGCAAAGGTAGGGTTGATGCCTGCAAAGAGGAAAAGGAAGGGGAAGAATGGCATCAGAAAAAGGCTGTAAATAAAGGGCACCACAGAGCAACTCCTCGTGCTTTCTGGTGACTCTAAAATCAAGCTACATCTACCTAACTTATTTCTATTCTTTTCCAATACAGTCTGTCTTGTTGACTTTATGGACACAGAAAGCAATTTCACTGTTCTGAAGCAAAACTGTTCACCACTCTGACAATAACAAATCACATGAATGAAGGCTGACCCAGGTGTTTCTTTGAAGAAAAAGGTTCAAGAATGGAAAACTTTGAGTACCTTAATTTAAGTTGAACAGCGATAGAGTTCTTGAGAATAAATATGTTATCTCACCTGTGAAAGGTATTATGTTGCCTTCATAAAATAAAAGATCCTTTTAATCCACCCAAGCCCACAGACCTCGTGAGTTATAGATGAAAAATGTAGCACTTGTCCTTCAAGGGTGAGCCTGGTTTTGATAATTAGTGTTTTCACTAGGATGTAAATTGTCCTCTGTGAAAGCTGTGTTTGAATGGATTACTAAGATTTCAGAGGGACATGATACAAGTGAAGAGGTACTGAGGTGCTAAAGCAAAAGAGAAGTTGAAGTCTAATTCAAATAGATGCATTTGGTTTTAGAAAGGTGTGGGGTATACCTGCATAGGAATAATATAGATCCTTCCAAATTTCTCCTCTGGCTCTCAGAGATTTGATGGAGTGTCTCCACTTCCACAAACCAGAGGGTTTCCATCAGTCAGTCAAACTGCCAGTATTATGGGATGCCAACCGTGTTGGATGGTTGGGGGTGGGGCATAGGAATTATTAGCTCTGGTCTCTGCCCTCCAGGAGTAGTCCATTTGAGAGGAAGAGACACAATCAATACACAAGAAACAATTGGAGGGCAATTTTGTGCTAAGCTGTGAGGCACAGACTTTTAGTTCAATGGGAGTTCAGAGAGAAGAGGGTGGAGAAATTGTATTTCCGTGGTGGAACCTGAATGACAGGATTTGTATACATCAAGGGAAGGTAAATTTTCTAGCAAGGGAAACAACTGCAGATCATAGCATACAAAAGACCAAGATAAAGCGTCATGCCTTCCTCTTACTAGAAAAACCTCTTTGGGAGTGGGATCCTTTTAAAAGCCGACTGCAGGCGGCTTTTAAATTGTGGATGGTTATTCAAGGCTGCAAAGTACCTCTCATTGTCCTTATTATTTTAAATTAACTACATAGAGTTCCAAGCTGTTTACGTCACCTGACTGCAAATGATTGATTCTGTAAGTGTCCCAACATTAAAACATGCCTTCCCCTAAACAGGTTCCCTGTAACCCAAGCTGAGACTACCTGTGATTTTCCATTTCTTACCTCCTCGGCAGATCTTGCCATCTGCAAACCAGCATTTTGCATCTGCTCGAGGGGGCCTGCCACCAGGAAAGTGAATAGGGGTCTCTCCGAATTGTAGCAGCTCCGTTTCCATGTCCACAATGTAGGTACTATGGAGTTCCCATTCTTTCCAGTTGGTGTCCAGGATTACATATTCTGAAATTCCATTTCCATTTGAATCTGTCCTTATCAACTGGTTGAATCCATAGAACTGCATGTTTCTGGAATGCTGAACCAGGCTGGCAGCACTAGCCCATCCATTTTCTTTCATAGCATTATTCATGGCTTGTGCGATAAAGTA
This sequence comes from Neotragus moschatus, assembly GCA_006410615.1. Taxonomy (NCBI): domain Eukaryota; kingdom Metazoa; phylum Chordata; class Mammalia; order Artiodactyla; family Bovidae; genus Neotragus; species Neotragus moschatus. The sequence goes on along the minus strand of SJYA01003346.1, from coordinate 243,436 downwards.
AATTGAATTGTAGATGGTTCCAAACAACGGCGAAACCTATTTTTAAAAATTACAATTATCTTGAGCCCTAGTTGCCCTAGAGCAATCTCAGAGTGTATTCCAAGCCTGTGTTCATTATTATGGGCTGCACATCTGAGTGGAGGTGAGCTATGAAGACCCAGAGGGGGGAAAAAAAAACAATTCTCAGGACTTGCTTGGTTTCTCCCCTGATTTTTTTCTGTTTTTCTCCCCCAGGCCTTCCCATCTTTAAATATATCAAATATGACAATTTTATGAGCAAACCAAGTCATACACAATACATTTTTATGCTTCTAAACTAAGAAAGTGATTTAGAGTTATAAAGGGGCTAAAAAAAAAAGTATGAAATAGACAAGAGGCACTCAGAAGAAATTTACCAGGTTAATTACTGGGGCATTATGCAGGGTAAAATTATTTGGTTGGGACTACTAGAGTGGTTGGTATATGTGGTAAGACTGGAAATAATGTGTCTCCATAGTCCATGTCTCTTTCCCCACTTTGTTCAAAATAGTTATTCTCTTAGATACATGCACTCCAGAGAAAGTTAACACTACGATACAGTTTTAAACATGTGCCCCCACAAGTACACATGCAGATATGCATATTGACACATACACACCCACAAATACAGAGCCAAACATTGTTGTGTTTGGCGAAGGTGGTTTTTAATCAAGAAACCTCATAACCTATTGCTGTGCAAAGTGGCAAAGCTATGGTGAGAAGCCATTGTAAAGCAGTAAGGCTGCTACCGTGAACAACATGATTCTTCCTCCTACATAAATATGATAAAAGAAAAAGCATTTGTTTATTGATACCTCACTCATTAACCTTGAAAGTTTGTTTTTGGAACAAACCTTGTATCCTTTTTCCAAAAAGGTAGATAAGAAGAGTGAATGATCCCCACCCCCACCTTGCCCCAACACTGGCTTCATGGTTTTTCATAACATTTCACTTCTAGGATAGAGTTCAAGAAAGCTATGGTCATGCCACTTTACTGAGCTTCAGGGAAAGCCAATACTTGCTGTTTCTGTTTCGCAAAGTCTAGAAAGCTATCCTCCTGTAACAATCTTCATCTGAATAAAAGGGTTTAAAATTGAGTGAATTAGGTTTTTTTGTTAGAAACACAAATGAAGATGCAGAGAGGTGTAGCAGCTAGCAAAACACTGTCATGTCTTGAGAATGTAGAGCAGGGGGTTTTCAACCCTGGCTACACATTCGCGTTACCCAAGGAATGTCAAAAATACTGATGCCAAACCCAACCCAGCTAACAAAACGAAACACTTTAGGTTAGGAACCCAGTAATCAGAATTATGAAAAGGTCCCCAGAAATTTTAATATTCACGCAGGATTCAAGACCAACAGTATTATAGAAGAAGACACACTGGCCCATGGGTCTTTTCCTAATGCCATATGTTGCACAAGTCACTATTCCCTCTCTCTGGGCTTCAATTTCTTCCTCCGTAAATTGAGGATACATAATCATGAATGGAGTCATCCAGTCTAACTATCTTACTTCCTAGATATGAAAAGGAGTCCCAAAGAAGTTAAGTGATTGGTCAAGGTTGACTAGCAAACATTTGGTTTGCTGTTCAAAACAGTCATATGGGCTTCCCAGTGGTAAAGATTGAACCTAGAGTTCAATCCCTAGGTCAGGTAGATCCCCTGGAGAAAGAAATGGCAACCCACTCCAGTATTCTTGCCTGGGAAATCCCATAGACAGAGGAGCCTGGCTGGCTACAGTCCATGGGGTTGCCAAGAGTCAGACACGACTTAGTAACTAAAACAAAACAAAACAAAACAAAAAAAAACAGCAAAACAGTCATAAGATTTTGGTCCACATCAAAAGCTCTTTGGTATTTGCAAGACCACTTGTTCCTGTCCAAAGTGTCCATGAGCATATTCTGTCCATGTCAAATGGTTCTGGAGAAGACCAAATATCAAGGACCATTTGGCATGGACCAAATGTCTTATGGCTGTTTTGAACACGACTATATGGTCCTGCAAATATCAAGGACCATTTGGCAAGGACCAAATGTATTATGAACCAAATGTAGACAGATGTTTTGGTCATGACCAAATATCAAGGACATTTCGGTGTGGACCAAATTTCTTATGGATATTTGGGACAGTATCAAACGTCCTGCAAGGGTCATGGTCACTCATCTAGGCATAAAATCAGGACTAGAACCCAAGTCTGTTGATTCTGTTTATTTTAGCATTCTTGATTGAAATACATATTCTCCGTGGTCTCTTCTAGTTCTGAACTCCTGTGAAACTTCCCAAATCGTGATCTAGTCCAGGGAGCAAATTTAGCTTGCAGACTTTTTTGTTTGGCTTGTTTATAGGTTCTTCTTAATTCCTCTGACCTTCTATCATTGATGTGCCCTACAGCTCAGTCCTTGATCCTTGGTCTTCTCTATCTAAACTCACTCCCTTGGTGATCTCTTCTGCTCTCCTGGTTTTAAATATCACTCTATGCCATAAATCTCAGATTTACACTTCCAGTTAAGACCTGTTGCCTAAATTCTAGACTCTTACAGTCAACTGCTTACTTGGTATCTCTCCCAAATCAAACTCCTGATCTTTACCTCAAATCTTTGTGCTCCATTTACAACAAGGTTTTCCCATTTTTGTTAAAAGCCACTCCATTCTTCCAGTTGTTCCGGCCAAAGACCTTGCCCCAGCAACAGAGCTAAGTAATAGCAGAGAAGAAACCAACATCTCAATCTCCTGAGCTTTATTCCAATGATTCCCCTTCACCACCCTACCTGAACACACACTATAGAAATAAGCACGGTGAATGGATGACATTTGCTGCCACTAAGGCAACCACACTTAGTTGCCTAGCACACACTGAGGTCCCTTTAGGGGGCTGCACTAACTCTCCCTCCTGACATTCTCAGATGCTCCAGTTAATTGTATTTAGGATTTCTGCAAGAGTCTGCCTGTTCCCTGGGGCTTGGGTAGTTTATGACAATAAGTGAAGGCTGGAAGGTAGAGGATAAAATCAATACTAGTAAAACAAATGAGTAAAAACCCACAGGGCAGCAAGTCCCTGAAAGCAGGGAGAATGCTAGTATTCTGTTTCAAAAGGTACAAAGCCTTCTGGGAAAGGGCCTGCATCTAACCTACCACCAAAAGCAAAGATCTAAGCTCTTAAAAACAATATCCTCACCTCTAGGCTGACCCATGCCATGGAGTTTTCAGCTGGCCAGCCCTCGCTGCCCTCAGATCTCTTGGACTGACCCCTGTTTAAGCTCACTGACAGTAACTCCCCAAGATGAATGAAACCTGAAGCTTATCCTGCAGGATTCTCTAGCTTCCACCACATATCACACACACATACACACACATGCACATACTCACACACAGCCACAAACAGTATGGTAGGGGGACTTGAAGCTAAGGGAAAGAACACAGCTGTGGCAACAGCATTCATTTGCAAAAGCGGGGCTCTCACTAAGACCCACTCTCGCTGTGAGGGCTTAGATTTGTGTTCTAGCTGGTTTATGTTGCCATTTTACCTGCTGTGCCCTTCAACAATGGTAACTGCCCCTTCCCATAAGCCAAAGGCATACTCTGTTAGCATTAGTAGCAAAAGCTCTGTAGTGGCAGCTGTTGCACATAACGAGGAAAAGAAGAAGTAGAGGATGGGAGAAGGGAAGTAAGAACACTCTTTACAACCCTCTGTGTTGGCTTCTGACTATAGTTCTGAAGAAGCAAGACAGGATTAGCAGGACCTACTGTCAGGCAGATGACCTTGTTATATCACAGATCAGAATGGTGACACCACTCAGCCTATCGGCTTTGACTACTGTATAGACCTGAATCAGAATGAATGAACTGTGAATAAATGAATGATAATTGAGATTTAATCTTTCATTGTTACTCAGAGATTTTGGTCTTCCTTTGTGGCTCAGCTGGTAATCTGCCTGCTGACTACCTGGTGAAGACCTGGGTTCAATCCCCGGGTTGGGAAGATTCCCCTGGAGAAGGGAAAGGCTACCCACTCCAGTATTCTGGCCTAGAGAATTCCATGGACTGTATATAGTCCATGGGGTTGCAAAGACTTGGACATGACTGAGTGACTTTCAGTGATTTTAGCTACCCTAGGCCTTCTGGAGCTTGTGTCCAGGAAATCAAGGTCTGGGTCAGGAGCAGTGATATTTGAATTTGTTCAGTGTAATGATTCTTGCTGTCATTAAGCTGACGATTATCAGTTCAGATTTACTATGCTTAAAAGACACAAAACACTTCCAAAGAATTTTGACTTTGGAAGTATATTAATATATATATATATATCTGGCTTGGAAAGCCCCATTTGAAGGACAAAATAGCAACATTACCTTTGAACAAAAAGCCAGGTGCATACAGAGATCAAGAAACCAAAAGGTAACTGAATTCTTGTTATTAAAGGTAGTACCTCCAATAATGAATTTCCTGAATTTAGCCAAGAAATGGCTAATAGCCTAATCTGTTTGGCATGATACTCATGAACATCACACTCTTATTTTATATAGAATAAAGCACAAAGACAATTGTAGCCACCATGAGTGGCAAGCAACCTTTTAGGACAACCTGTCTGGTAGGCCCCATCCTGGAAAGCTCTAGTCTTAACCACATCCCCATCAGCCTAGCAGCCCCCTGCTAACCACCCATATCTATAACAATGGAAAACAATACATGTAGGAGCTTCAGGTCCCCCAGGCTTGCTGAGAAATCCAGAGGACTTCTTTCGCTTAGCCAAATAAGGTCACATTTGGAAAAAATATTCAAAATATGTGTTCTAGCAACATGAATTTGTAGCCAATAGAATGTCATTGAAAACAAGGATTGGGATTACAATGAAAGTGAAGAAGGCAGGAACTAAAACCTTATTTCAGAAGTCTTTTTGTGCCAACATATAAAGGTACAAAGTGCAATCCTTGTCCAGTCATGCTGAGACCAAATTAGAAAGTTTGTCACTGATATCCCATCCCCAAATCTCTCCATTCAGATTTATTTTTCTCTTTTCACAGGTTGCCATAATGTCCTATCACCTCCCCTATTAGAGGAAAACAATCCAATGTGTTATGTGTCTGTGTCTGTGTGTGCTCAGTCATGTCCAACTCCATTGACCCCATGGACTGCAACCCCACCAGGCTCTGCTGTCCATGGGATTTTCCCAGCAAGAATCAAGAGTGGATTGCCATTTCCTCCTCCAGGGGGTCTTCGCAGCGCATTGATCAAACCCATGTCTCCTGTGTCTCCTGCATTGCAGGCAGATTCTTTCGATCCAATAAATCCATTCAAATCAAAGTATTAGTCACTTAGTAATGTTACTTTGAGTTAAGTACTAGACATGGGAAATGATCTAATTTTTTAAAAGGCTATTGTATGGTTGAATAGTCAGGTTCTGGTAATTCTGGCATTAGACTTGGGTTGGAATCCTAGCTCTGCCACTTGCCAGCTGTATGACGGTGGACAAGTTACCTTGAGCCTCAGTTTCATCACCCATAATATGGAGTTCAATCAGTTTACTCGCTCAGTCATGTCCAACTCGTTGCGACCCCATACACTTGATAATACCTAATTTGTAGGCTTGGATTGAGGATTCAATGAGACCATTTATATAAATTACCTGGTACAAAATAAGCATGGACTGCATGATAGCTGCTATTGTTTGCATTTCAGAAGAGGAGCATAGGGCTCTGGTAATATCATCCTAGAAGTTAGTATTCAAGATCCTTGTTCCAGTCTTGAATTCATCACCAATAAATAACACAGTCCCAGTTTTAGACCCAGTGTCTTTAGCATCCTGAAATGGTAAACCTGTTCGCCTTATTGGGGGAAAGATCTTGTTTCTATTTTGCTTTCCATTACATTACCTGCAGAATGCCTAGATCATCATCATCATAAAAATAACATTAATAATAGCAATAAACATTTATTGAGGAGTCATTAGGTGCCAGGCAAACTCTTTTATGTGTATTAACTCATTTAATCTTCACAACAATTATATGAGGTAGGTACTGTTATTATTCCCAATTTAAAATTAGTGAAGATATGGTGAGCTTAAGGAAATTTGCAGTACTCTGCCCTCAGAGCCCATGCTCTTACTTACCATGTTACAGCTGAGCTTAATAAATACATGCTAAATTAATTAATGGATGGTAAACTCACCAATAAAAGAGTATCATGTATACCTTTTGTAACTTCTCTTTTTCCTTTCATGGCTTCCTTATTAAAGACAGAAAAATCAAATTTTTTCTTCACTCTCTTCCCCTTCTCAAACATCACTCCCTAACACCAAGGAGAATAAGCAGCAGAAACAGTAAACTTCCACATCTAATGGTATTAGGAGACATCTATAATCTTGAACCACAGAATATGAAGATAGAAACCTGCTACAGGAGTAATAACAGATTTAGTAGAGTGGAAGGTGATTAAATTTAAGTACCTGAAGAGGGGAATATTGGTAAGCAACAAGGAGATTTGCCCCTGTGAATCCTGGAAGGGCTTAGGAGTTAAAGGCGCTATGCACAAAAGTGGGGGTTAGGCAGAGCGCTAAAAGAGGGGTAGCTTTGAATGTGTGTGTACAGAACAGTTAGATTTCTGCCATCTGTACCAAGGAGAGCCAAATCCCTGCAGGAAACAGGTTAAACTGATTCAGAGCAGCTCCAGAGCTGGAACACTTGACCCAAAGGACAGTGAAGATGAGGTGTACCACAGAAAAATGAATGATGAAGCTAAAGTGGTCATAGTTAATGATGAAAATCCCAGTCTGCTTCTCCCAACATGGCTCCTAGAATAGTGACAACCAGGATTACAACTCCCAGGAAGGAGACTGAAGCATTCTTCTCCAAAGAAAGTGACTAGCCCAAGAGGCAAGATCTACAGATACTGACACGCACACAAAAAAACTGCTGGCAAGTCAATTCCCTGATACTGAAACCTACAGGTCAACATGCCCACCATGGACATAAACCTTCAAATCCTTCTTTTAAAGCTTCACTGTTAAATATGACCAGACAGCCAGGATCATCACTTAAGGAAAGCTTCCAAGATTAAATAGAGAGACCAAAACAAAGAAGCATGAAAAATTAGGAACTGAGGGAGACACAAAGAGCAAAGGAAAACTGTAACCAGAGTCAAAGAAACTGTAATGAGTATCTTCAGAGAAATAAGAGAAAATTATATATTCTTGAACCAAAGGCAGGATGCTATAACAAAATAGAATTAATTCTTGGAAATTAAAAACATGATAGCAAAAAAAATTAATCAGTAAAAGAGTCAGAACACAAAATTGAGGAACTCTTTCAGGAAAAAACACTAAAAGATATGAGTGATACAAGGAAACTAATAAAACAATTTAAAAATTCAACCCCCCAAAAAAATCAACCCAGGCAATCTTATATCAACTAGTGGTATTTCCAGAAAGTACAAAGACAATGTTGTTGAGGAAATAATCAAAAAAAAAAAAATTTTCTAGGCAGAAAGAACTTCTAGATTGAAAGGCCCTACCAAATGTACAGCACAACACATGTCAAAAATCCAGGCATAATTATGAAATTTCATTACATAGGGAATAAAGAGATAACCTTAAAAGTGTCCAAGGAAGATAAGGAGGAGTGAAAACATGTTGCATCAAAGGATCAGGAATAAGAATGACACTGGAGTTCTCAACACCAATGATGGAAATAAGACAAAGTGCCACATCTTCAAAGTGCTAATAGAAAATAATTTTTAATCCATATTTATGCCATGCTGTGCTAAGTTACTTCAGTTGTGTCTGACTCTTTGCGGCCCTATGGACTGTAGCCCGCTAGGCCCCTCTGTTCATGGGGATTCTCCAGGCAAGTGGGTTACCTCCAAGGGATCTTCCCATCCCAGTGATTGAACCCGTGTCTCTTAAGTCTCCTGCATTGGCAGGTAGATTCTTAACCACTAGCATCACCTGGGAAGCCAACCTATATTTATGACAAGCTTAGTCAAACTATCAATCAATAGTGAAGCTAGAACAAAAGTTCACAGTGTAAAATTTTGAAAGTTTAACTCCTGTATATCTTTCTCATAATCTGCTAAAGGATGTGCTCCACCAAAATGAGACCATAAACAAGAAAATGGGAGTCATTAGAGTCATGAATAGTGAATCCAACATAGAAGAAAGAGAAAAAGGAATTTCCAGAGTGGCAAAAAGGAAGAGCCTATTATAATAGTTAGCAATCCTAG
>SJYA01003346.1:211438-233807 GCA_006410615.1 Neotragus moschatus | reverse complement strand
AAAAAAAAAAAAAAGAATTACTGATCATTTATTATCTGCCAGAATTAAAAGTGACTGAATAAGAAAAAAAAAAAAAAAAACAGGAGTCCAAGGGTAAGCAAAGGGACTATTGAGCAATTCTTTGCCAATAATCATAAAACTACAATAGAGTAAGAAGCTGAGGTCAGACTGTCACTTAGAGGCTAGGTCACCATCAACCAATAAGGTCATTAACCAAAAAGAAAAGGCGAAAAGGAAGTAGCTGTAAGTCAAGCACTCTGCTAGTCACTTTACCCATATTGCTTTGTTTAATCTTCCCGACAATCCTAAAAGCTGTAGATTACTAATCCACTTTACAGATGGTAAAATTGAGACTCAAAAATCTAAGTAATTTGCTCAAGGGTAGACTGCTAGCAAAAGGAAAAGCTGAGATTTACCATATGCTCTTTCTACTATACTGCTGCTAAGTAGTTTCAGTCGTGTTTGACTCTGTGCGACTCCATAGAAGGCAGCCCGCCAGGCTCCCCGATCCCTGGGATTCTCCATGCAAGAACAGTGGAGTGGGTTGCCATTTCCTTCTCCAATGCTTGAAAGTGAAAAGTGAAAGTGAAGTCGCTCAGTCGTGTCCGACTCTCAGAGACCCCATGGACTGCAGCCCACCATGCTCCTCCATCCATGGGGTTTTCCAGGCAAGAGTACTGGAGTGGGGTGCCATTGTCTTCTCCATTCTGCTATACTAGCTGCCTGTAAAAGCACTTTTTAGCAAGGTAATTTAAGGGAAAGGGGGTTTTTGTTTATCAGAGATGTGAAAATAATTATCTTACACTTCTATCACTCTTTGGTTATGAAGGTAAAGCCAAGGCACCTGCAAAGTGGGGGCAGAAATGCATCTAAACAAGCTTTCCTTATATATAAGCTTTAGAGTCTTTGTTTTCGCTCTATTTCCTTGTCTAAAGCAGAGTACAGGCTGCCTAGCAACCAAACTAATGGTGTCTTTTTTTACCTTAATTACCTTATGTTTTCCACAGCTCAAAGAGACTGGATCAACTATTAAGAGTAAAAGGTCTGAAATTTTTGTATCAAAATATCTGCTCACGTACACGTATTACACACACAGATACACACACCCATGTGTGTGTACACACACACACACACACACACACACACACACACACATTTTTCTATTTCCCTCAATCCTGTGATTAAAGTAAAAAAAAATGATTTAGTCTTGTATCTATATGATACTATATCATTGGATAAAAAGTACAAAAATTCACCATCTGGTTGCTCGCCTGTGAATACACCAAACAAGTGGTTTAAGCAACCACTCTTGGCAATCTGCAGGATTCTTGCCACTCTTGACCAAATCAATGAATTGTTTTTAATAAATATATGTGTGTCTCCTAAAAGAAAATATTTATTATAAACATATCAGTGGCAATAAAGTTCAAATCCAAAACTGTTAATATCTATGCTAGTTATTTTTTTTATTAGAACAAGAATCGGCAAAATCTTTGCTATCAATACTCAGGATAGAAAGAGATAAGAAAACCTAAAGTTGACCTGAATCATTTATTCAGATAGAAAAGCAATGCACAGAATAAAGGAATAAATAATACACACAAAAGAGAAGATCATGGAGAATGTGTTAGGCACGATCAATTGCCTACACGACAGCCTTCTTCTTTGCTAATGGAATCTCAATTTTAATTGTGCATACTTTTCCAGCAACCATAGGGTCAGTCACAATGGTCTCATTCTTCTTTCTAAATTATTCAGTATATCATGAGTATGGGACAGGACTGATCAGGAAAGTGTGGGGAGAAGTCTGCCTGAAGAGATTCTTGGCAAGATTTCCTCACTTTTAAAAAGAGACACAAGAAAGGTACATTTCTCACTGTGTTGTAGACAGTTCCACTTGGATGTGCTGTCCGGAACTGTAGCAGTCATCTTGGGACCAGGAGAGTAACCAGATTATGAGGGCAAGCCAGCATGCTATGGTTGTAAAGTGAAAAAGTGAAAATAACCTGGCTCACTGATAATGTCATTGAACAGCTGAATTAACTGACCCTAAAGTCCCCATATCTTCCAGTTCTGAAAAAAAAAAAAATTACTTGGGTTATTTAGTGTTGAGCTCTCTGTTAGCTATAGCCAGAGCATTATAACTAATAAAATATGCTAGCAAATGCTAGAACTTCTCAACTTATTTATGTGCCACCCTAAATACTTCTAAAAATGAGTGCCTTCTATGTCTGGCCTCTAACCTACAAACAACTCCCTCTGTATTTTTTCTGGTGTAACTATCTTTGGCCCCCCATCTTCCTCTCATATTCCTTGTCTTCTTTTTATTTCTCCCTCTTTGTTTTTGTCTTTTGTCCAGTTTTTGATCCATCTTGTTTTTGTCCATTCATTTCTCTGCTTTCTTCCTGTCACAACTATTTTTTCTTCCACTAGTCCCTCTGGCTATGATTTGATTTGAATCTGTAATATGTTTATACATATACTCATCTACACATATATATCTATATATTATTTCTTATATATTATTAGGGAGGAATTCTTCCCCATTCCCAAAGATTCCTTTCATATACAGACAGCCCTACTAGCAAAAAAAAAAAAAAAAATCTAACTTCTTCACCATCTTACTCATTCCTTCCCACAAAGGAGGAGTGATTTTGACTGGTCCATTTGGAAAGAGAATTAAACATGTGTATCCCAGGCCATCCTAACTTCTTTCTCTTAGAAGTGAGCTCCCTATAGGGAATACATACTCCACTATGCTCTTCTAGGGTACACATTTAAATGAAAGGCATGCCCTCATGGGGCAGGAATATAGGGGTCTGGTAATGCTGGTTACTATATGGAGAAGGCTGATCAATCTTCAGATTCAACAGTAGGAAACTCAAATGCACATAGACAGAAGCTGTATTCCCCAATACCAGCTTTATCAATAATAAAGCCAGTTTCTTCTTACATACCAGCTCTTATTGTTGAGTTGATCAGAACTTGGGTCAGAAATAGGATTCATTTTTACTAGGCTCCTTTGAACAGCACTTATATGTATGTGTGTATATATATATATATATATATATATAATATGTATTTTAGCATAGTATATATTAAAGTTTTGTTGTCCCTATTCTTAAACACATTTTGTTTCTTTTTCATGGTTGTATGCTGTCATTGTGGGTAGCTTGAAGATAAAAAAATAAGAATAAAAACTCCAATAATGTGTCTTTGTTTTACAAAAGTTTTTTGCAAACAAAAGGTGTTTTTAACTTGTGTGCAGTTGCCTGTTATTGACTGAGTTTCCTCAGGATTAGAAGCACCTGATAGGAAAAATATTTACCTTCCTGATTTTTTAGTTTTTCTGATCATGATTAATTTGTGAATCCGCACTTACTTGATCTGACTCCAGCTTCTCAGGAATTTCACCTCTAGCTGCTGCCTCCGCAATGGCTTGATAGAAGGTCTTTTCTTGGGACTCTACTGTGATGGTCAACACAGCATCATAGGCTTCCCGGAGTTTTGGGTTGTTCCTTAGAACCTGGTAGGGGGTATGCTTATAAGGTAAACTGTAGAGCAGGGTGTCATAGGGAACAAAGACATAGGTGCCATCAGTCATTTGCAGATCATGAGCCCATTCCAAGAGATGCGTCTGAGTCTCTCCCCCAATCAAAGTCGAATGCATACACATGATGATTACTGAAACCAACAAAGCAGGGAGGTTATGGCAGCAATATGTCAGTAAGAAACAGAACTAAACACTACAGGTTGGGAGAAACAAATAAATGTCCTATAACCAATTTGTAAATGATATCTATCTTATGTCTTCAAGATGAGCATGATGTTGAAACCTTGAGCTGAGGCTGAGGTATTTTCAGGGACTCTGAGTAGGCAATAGGGAAAAATCAGATATGTCTACAGGCTGCAGTGTCTAACACTGGATGGGAAGAAGAACAAAGATACCAAGTGGGAGGTAGCATAATGAAAGGCTTTGGAGTTAGAAGACCTAGGTTTATATCCTAATGTCACCACTTACTAGCTGTATGCCCACCCTTAGGTAAGTTATTTAACCTCTCTCTGCCTAAATATTTACTTCAGGGGATGGTAGTGATGACTGAAGGAGGAATCCATATAATGGGCTTAACACACAGTGCTCAGTAAACGATGTTTGTGTGTGTTAGTCTCTCAGTCATGTCCAAATTTTTGCGATCCCATGGATTGTAGCCAACCAAGCTCCCTCTGTCCACAAGAATTCTCCAGGCAAGAATACTGGAGTGGGTGGCCATTCCCTTCTCCAGGGGATCTTCCCAACCCAAGGATTGAAACGGAGTCTCCTGATTGCAAGCAGAGTCTTTAGTGGCTGAGCCACCAGGGAAGCCCTCAATAAATGGTAACTAGTAGTATACCTAAGAATAAGACACCTAGAAGAAGATGGGAGATTTTCCCATAGCCACTGTTGCTTTTTATTGCCTACCTCCTACAAACATACATTCTAAGAGATGTTGACCAAGTGTTCCCACACTTACCAAGGCCATTATAGAAAATGAATGGCACTAACTCATACTCTGCTATAATAATATTACAGGTGATCTGTTCAGTTTTTGAACATCCCACTTCCTTATAATTGGAATTACTCTGCATTCACTCCAGTTCTTCCTAGACTATGTTGTTTGGCAAGGCTACGCTAGAATAGAGTGGATTGGCAACGGCTGAAGAATGGCAGCTAGATAATGAGACTGAAAGTCTTATATCCAATTTCGCCCTTGGCATGCTAAATGAGTTTAGTTTAAGTCCACTTGTGCTTCAGCGCCCACATCTTTAAAATGTAGATTCCAATGCATTTCACAGGTACATTGAGTAGTTTAATTAGATAATGCCTGGCAAGTACTCTGAGCTCCTTGAAGAAAGGCAAAGACCCTACTGCCATTGGTAAATATTAATTATACATGCTTACACGGAAACTTTAATCTCAGGAGCTGAGTATGCTTAAACTACGGTCAATGACTGATGTTGGGCATTTACATATTGCTTCCTCTGTTTTCAAAAACCTTCTTTGCAGTTGTTAAATACGCCCAGAAAATTTCTTCTTTGCGGTAGAGCCTTCATTTTTGAAGGCAGACCTAGTAAGTTATGAAGTTGATTTAAACAGCAAACACACCCACCCACCCCCACATACACCATAACTTGAATTTTCAAATGACCTTTAACTCCTTCAATATTATTATCCTGAGAGGTTCTACATATATTCTGACAGACAAACTTTCCGTTGAATACTCTAGGGATATCTCGGGAGCTAGTTCATGAACCACGCAAGGAATTCAACCTCCCTGATTCATAATCACACATTGTATAATGGGGAAATTGAGTGAAAGGGAGGTCTGACAAGGCAATGATTGGATTTAGAAGAAAAAATAGGACCGAAGGTCTGGAGCTCCCTAAATTTGGCTACACCATTAAATACGAATCACTGTGGTCAAGTTAGTACAGTCACATGTCCATTGAGGGGGCAAATTGAGTTTTGTCAGGTGCCTCAGGTAGCTGGCCAGTTCTTCCAACAGTATCTCTGGCAAGTAGGTTAGTATTGGCATCTTTCTTCTACAGAGACAGATTAGTTGATGAGACCAAGGTTACCCAAGAGAGATAAAATTCATATAATTAACTTGTGCATGCATGCTGAGCTAAGTCGTTTCAGTCGTGTCTGACTCTTTGTGACCCTATGGACGTAGCCCGCCAGGCTCCTCTGTCCCTGAGATTCTCCAGGCAAGAACACTGGAGTGGGTTGCCATTCCCTTCTCCTGGGAATCTTCCCGATCCAGGGATTGAACTGAGGTCTGTTATGCCTACCTGCTTTAGCAGGCGGGTTCTTTACTACTAGCGCCACCTGGGAAAGGAATATTAAAATTACTTCACTGAATGGAAAACATATAAAACTAAGTGCTTTGTGTTGGTTGAAATACATAGATATTTTAACGTACACTGTGTGTACCGGGTGTTGTGGTGTGCCAGCCAGATGCAACCTTCGGGAATGAAACATTCTTTCCCCTAGCTTTTGGGAATGTTTGGATATTATGACTGATACCTCCCTGGGAGCTGGCCTCAGGTGAGGAGAACCACCTTTCCCAAGACTGTATCCCCTCAGTAGTGTACTGGAGCTGGCTCATGCTGGTTCACAAGAGCCAATGGTTATATTTTCAGGGATCTTCTGAGCTAGTTAATGTCGTGTTGGTAGCTTGAAATTGGCCATGGTGGGCGTTACAAAACCATGGGAATCAGCAAATGCTACAAATCAGGGCTTTTCCCTCCTCCCCCACAAACTGGCTGTTAAACAATTATTATCACACTGTGAAATGAAAATATCTCCTGCCATAGTAATCAGCAAGAAATGTCACAGCCATCAGCGATTTCTGGCCTCCAAATGTGAATGAGAGTTCCCCAAACTGCAATCCACCCGATGCTGCCGCCCCCACCGTGATTGCTAAGGAGCTGGGGGAATGCAAGAAGCAAGGTGAACAAGGAAACAGGATTGCCCAGAAGGCTGAGGTGAATATGAAAGGAGTGAATCCAGCGAGCCCAGAGGCTTGCATCTTCCCACACACAGAACGCTAAATTCCTTCACTTGATACCTGATCTTTGAAGATCAGACTGCCTGCTCCCCTTGTTGCAAACTTATATATAGCCTGACTTCCCCTCCTGCAAACTCCTCTGAGCAGTTTTGTCAGAGCTACTGAGATGCTGTCTCCCAGGCTCGGAGTCCTAAACATTCCCACCAAATAAAATAACTCTACTTTCAGGTTGTGACTATCTTTTTAAAGTCAACAACACTGCATGCCTTTCTCTGCATCAGCCTGTGCCCAGTGACTGGTCAATATGGAAGCATAAAGGCCAACACTCCTTAATTCTGGACAATTCTGAAAAGCCATCCCAGCTCCAGAGTTCCCACTGGGACTGGCTGGGACCTTTGTTGCAGCTGCATGACAGTTCAATTTCTCTTTTTTCAACCCTACTGCTGTCTCTCCTTCACAGACGTTGTCCTTGAAAGCAATCCCCCAATAAGCTTCCTGCAGACAAATCTCCATCTGCCATACTTTTTTTCCAGGGTACCAACTTATGACACTGGTTTAGATCCCCACTGTACACTGAACTGACCTCCATCATGGCACTTACAAGATGTATTGCCCTTATTTATTTATGTCAGCCTCTACTATGAAACCATGAGTTCCCTGAAGCAAAAAAAAACCTGTATTTTATTTATTTCTGTATCCTGGTACATAATTATGCACCAAGCATACAATGAATATCTGAAAATTTCAGAAAGAGAAGTTATGAATTGAGTATCTTTTGTGGGTTGCTTGAGATGTGAGACATGGCCATTTCAGATCGTTAGTATGGAGGAACAATTCAAAGGGATATTTGCTGGGCAGGTAGATACTAACATGCCTGTCTTTAATGCTTGTGCCATTAACTATGCTCAAGACCTTACCCTCAACCTGAACCCCTCCTTTTAATTTTCCTTTCATTGGCCCACACAGAAGTCATTTCAGGCAAAGAGTCAGAATTTTTATGACTGGAAAGACTCTTTGAGACCATCTACTTCCTCTTACTCCCTCATTATTTTACAGATGATGAAATGGAAGACTCAAGAAGGAACGATCACATTCTACTCTATTTTTCGCAAGGTAAGACTCTGCTATTGAACACGATTAAAACGGAAATCATGAATACTGAATTCAAACAACACCATCTTAATTTAATAGATTGTGTGCTTTGTGAATAAGGATTTATGGATGCATCTGTTCTACATGATTATTTTACTAAATAGCTTTATTATCTCAAAATGACATTCATTAAAATGGGATTTTACCTGTAAGTTGTCAGGAAAGGATTAGTAGACAGAAACCTTAAATCCTTGGCAAGGTCTAAGTCAACAGGTAATCACTGAATAATATGAATCTGTAAGTTTCCGTCCTGATTGTTAACTGTCAAGCCACTCTATCGCCTAAACAAGGACCAGGAAATACATCCTCCTGAGATCCCATCTCACCAGGATATGATGCTGGCACTTTCTCTGAGCCACCTGGTACCCACTATGGCAGGGTGCTCAGAACCCTTCAATGCAGCAGCAATAAATGTCATGAAACTCTAGAAGCTAATTCCCAAGTCACTCAACTCTACTTCTCTTCCTATATTAAAATACTCTTTCTGATACTTCCTTGAGATATAGGAACTGTGTTTCTCCAAAAGCAAAGTTTATTTCTCCCAGATTCCTGGCTGTAGAGTGCTTGGTGGAGGAACCTGAGCCCAATCTCACACCTTGTGAGATGAAAATGTTTTCACTAGCTAGTGCTGAAGAAGTTCTTTAAAGTCCTATTCACACTGTGAATAGCCTACAACAGTGCTCCCAATCCACAGAAACCCTCCATTCTACTGTCCTTGATTTTCATTTTAACCTTTTGTGACATTTCCTACCACTAGCATTCATCTTGATCTATTTCATGTTAACGGATATTGAGAGAGATGGGAGAGAATAAGCAGTCCGGAGTGGGAAGTGGGTATCCAGTGTGATTTATCCCAGGTCTCACATTCCCCCAGGATTCACACCCATGGGGCCACAGCCTGACAGAAGTAGATTCACACCACTCACTCTATAAAATATAACTAGAACCTGCATGTTTCCCAACCACCACCCCAAAGTGTGATTCAGTGCAGGATGCCCTCAAAAACCATACTTTTAGAACACCACAGTACATGATTTGTGGCTATTTCTATCAATTGAGGACGCCACATACATTTTTAGCCTTAAGTCCTGAGACCACCACTTACGTACCTGCCACCAGTGTTGAACTGGTTCAAGTAGTTTAGCATGCTGTCAGACACATGTTACATTCAACAGCCATTCTGTCTGTATTAGATCATGCTTTTTCATACCCAGTGAAACTGGTATTACAAGTACTTTTACTGCGTTCACATTACTGCCCAGCTTACATTTTTAATATTCCTTCATATCTTGCAACATATGTTTTCTTCAACTTTTCCTAAACTGCTATGCAGATGTGTGTATGTGTGTGTGTATGTTCAGATACACACAAGAGTTGTGTCTGATTCTTTTGAACCCCATGGACTATAGGCCGCCAGGCTCCTCTGTCCATTGGATTTTCCAGGCAAGAATACTGGAGTGGGTTGCCTTTTCCTTCTACAGGGGGCCTGACCCAGGCATCAAACCTGTGTCTCCCGCATTGGAAGGCAGATTCTTTACCACTGAGCCACCAGGGAAGCCCAGATGAGGGCTTTTAAGTGCAGGAAGCCTAGATGTTTATAGATTTTTCTCTTGGGCTGGGTCTTCAATAATTATATCATCACTAATAGTGGACCCATTCATGAGAGCAAGTTGTCCCTTCACCGTGCACATTGATTTACATTTAACTATACCAAATTCCCTATCAACACTAAGGTTCTTGGTCATAGTATTATACTATCAGTATTGTTACTACTGTAGGAAAAATGGGATAATGTTTATCACTTTGAGGCACTTGAAAGAATTTCATCGGTGGGCCCAAAAGTTAAGAGAGAAAAATGGAAGGGCTGAATTATACACCCTGGAACACAGGATCTCAAGTGAGTATGCCTTAGGGGCATTCCTCAAGTATACAAAAGGCAGTAGAGCTTAGAAAGTGAAAGTGAAGGCGCTCATTGTGTCCGACTCTGTGACCCCACGGACTGTAATCTACCAGACTCCTCTGTCCCATAGGATTTTCCAGGCAAGAGTACTGGAGTGGATTGCCATTTCCTTCTCCAGAGGATCTTCCCGACCCAGGGATCGAACCCGGGTCTCCTGCATTGTAGACAGACGCTTTACTGTCTGAGCCATCAGGGAAGTCATTAAACCAGTGATTCTCAAAGTATGATCCCCGAACCATCAGCATCAGCACTACCTTGAGCTGGTTAGAAATGCAAATTCTAGGGCCCTATTCCAGCCACCCCCCTCCAAGTCAGAAACTCTGGAAGAGGGATGTAAGCCTTCCAGGGGATTCTACCCACACTTAGGTTTGAGAGGCACTACTTTAGATCAACCTGAATACATAGCGTAGCCCTCCTACTCACTAGTTACTGATATTGGGCAACTATTTAACCTCTCTTAGCCTCCAAATCGGAGAAGGCAATGGCAACCCACTCCAGTACTCTTGCCTGGAAAATCTCACGGATGGAGGAGCCTGGTAGGCTGCAGTCCATGGGGTCACGAAGAGTCGGACACGACTGAGCGACTTCACTTTCACTTTTCACTTTCATGCACTGGAGAAGGAAATGGCAACCCACTCCAGTGTTCTTGCCTGGAGAATCCCAGGGACAGAGGAGCCTGGTGGGCTTCTGTCTATGGGGTAGCACAGAGTCAGACACAACTGAAGTGACTTAGCAGCAGCAGCAGCCTCCAAATCTCATCCATGAAAGTGAAAGTGTTAGTCACTAAGTCCCGTCCAACTCTTTGCAACCCCATGAACTGTAGCCCATCAGGCTCCTCTGTCCATGGGATTCTCAAGGCAAGAATATTGGCATGGGTAGCCATTCCCTTCTTCAGGGGATCTTTCTGACCCAGGGATCAAACCTGGGTCTCCTGCACTGCAGACAGATTCTTTACCAGCCTTCTTCCACTCACTAGTTATGTGATATTGGGCAAGTATTTAATCTCTCTTAGACTCCAAAGTCTCATCCATAAAGTGCATTTAATAGTAATTGGCCTTACTTTACAGGGCTGTTGCAAAAATTGAATGAGATGGTCCATATAAAACCCTTGCAAAATGACCAACATATAATAGATACTCAGTAAATATTAGCTTTTATCATTGTTGTCATTATTACTGGTGGGTTTTTTTTTTTTTTTTTTTTTGGTGTGTGTATGTCAAGAATCTTCAACAGATGGCAGAGGCTGGCCAGATCCCTGACAAAGAGGTAGTAATAAGGTATCTGATTTTGGAAGAACAAGAGAAGGACATTCTGACAGTGTCCTAGTTACTGAACATCATATTGTAACTAAGCATTCCCAATTTGGAAGGATTTAAAAGAATTCCAAATGGCTCAACAGCCTGGTAAACCCAAATTGAAAGGATTTCAAGCATTGATAGGCAAAAAGGTGAGGAGAAGGGAGGAGGGATTGAAATAGCCATTTGAAAAGTTCTCTAAAGAGCTTTTCAGTGGGCCCTCCTGCTAGTCTTTGTGAGAATTAGCAAAAGAACTTCTGGGTAATTGCAATTCCACAGGTGCTCAGCCTGTGAGAGATGTTTTTCCCTGCCACTGGATCGAAACCTCCAATAGGACTCATGGTTTAAGGAGTGGAGAGTGAACGAATTTTGGCCCTCATGTCCACTCAGCTAGGTTCCCTTGTGTAGGGCACAACTTCCATAATCACACACAGCAGCCCTGACCGTAAGCTGAGGCCTTTGTCTTTGAACAGTATCTCTCCTTTATGACCTTTTCAGAAACAAAGATAATTGGTAATTGCCTCTGAGGCTTAAAGGAAACAATCTGACAATCTGGGAGAAACGGAATACTGACTTCTCTGGGACTTCATTTACCGCATTCTTTGATTTTAGTGATGTCTGTATCTACCTACTTGTTATGTGAGGTCCACAGGTGTTGTAAAACTTAAAAGAGAATACCTTTCTCCTGGATAACCCAGAGGATTAAATGACATTATCTATATGCAAATATCTTGTACACTGTAGAGTTTTCACTGTCTCAGTGGCAGCCTCTAATAACGCCCCCGCTGTTTCCCCTTCCGAAAGCCCACAACCATTATTATTGTTATGATCATCTTTACAATTAAATTTTATCATTGTCTTGCTTTCATTTAAGCACAATTTAGACCGGTTTCTAAGAAAGACATTCCTTCTGACTTCAGTAAGGTGCCAGTGAGCCCTCATGCTTATGCTCATGTTCAGTAACTCAGTCGTGTCTGACTCTTTGCAACACTATGGACTGCAGCCCACCAGGCTCCTCTGTCCATGGGATTCTCCAGGCAAGAATACTGGAGTGGGTTGCCATTTCCTTCTCCAGGGGATCTTCCCGACCCAGGGACTGAACCCATGTCTTCTGCCTTAGCAGGCAAATTCTTTACAACTGAGCCACCCAGAAGCCCAGTGAGCACCAGAAACATAAATTTACGTGAAAGAGAAGTGGCATAGCAGCCAGTAATAAGCTAGCTTTCTCCACCCTCCCTCCCCATCACTACGTCTCACCGCCACCACCACTGCCACTGTCCTGTGGGGCTGTGGCCACCGCTATTGTGAGCAGGTCAGACGAAATCAGTCTTCTAACTATTCCCAGTACTTCCAAACATTACCAGTCCTCTCCAAAGGAAGGGATCCCTTTCTACTATATTTTGTACATCCCAAAAGGTCCTACCCTGAAGGTTTGTTCAAGGCTCCATAGTGTTAAGAAGTAGCTTCATATCCAGCAGAATAAGGTAGAGGCCAGGTCCTGCCTTGCTCAGTCCTTCCCAGCTGAGGTCACTACGAAAACCTTAATGCTTTTTTCAGTTATGATAGTTAACATCTAGGAATACTATTACAGTGTTATACTCTACTGTATAAATACTATATACAGCATTACCATATTTCTAGTCCCAGTCAAAAGGTGCTAAAAACTCAGCTAGAAATGTCAACCACAAATTGGCACTTGTCATGGGTGCTTGCCATCTACATCTACAAGGATTGAATCATGTGCCACTCCAGCTGCTGACCTTCAACACCCCTTGAAGGAGTTCAGGGTGGAGAGCAGAGATGAGGCACTCTCTGCTCCAGAAAACTGCTAGGACAGGTCCTCAGATAGTTCGATATTTTCAGGAGCTACCTTTATGAGCCCGATTCTTGTATCTCCTCATATCTAGAAAAGCACTAAAATCCTTCATGGTGATGGCTGTTTCTTAAGACTAGCAGAGGCTTCCCAAGACCAGCAGAAACTTTCTACAAAAAAATATGTGCTTGATTGCTTGTACTCCTCCTTCACCAAAAGCACATAAACACTGTCCTTTCCCCCTGCCTCTTTGGAGCAGTTTCTCAGAGATATCTGAGGTGCTGTCTCCCGGGCTCATATTGCCCCAGATAAAACTTAACTCGCAACTCTCACATTGTGTGTGTGTGTTTTTAAGTCAACAGAGATTTGATCTAGTATGTGCTGAATCTGGTGTACTGTAACCGTCCTCCCTTGTTTTGTTGGCCCGATCCATACTCATTGNTCCACTCACTAGTTATGTGATATTGGGCAAGTATTTAATCTCTCTTAGACTCCAAAGTCTCATCCATAAAGTGCATTTAATAGTAATTGGCCTTACTTTACAGGGCTGTTGCAAAAATTGAATGAGATGGTCCATATAAAACCCTTGCAAAATGACCAACATATAATAGATACTCAGTAAATATTAGCTTTTATCATTGTTGTCATTATTACTGGTGGGTTTTTTTTTTTTTTTTTTTTTGGTGTGTGTATGTCAAGAATCTTCAACAGATGGCAGAGGCTGGCCAGATCCCTGACAAAGAGGTAGTAATAAGGTATCTGATTTTGGAAGAACAAGAGAAGGACATTCTGACAGTGTCCTAGTTACTGAACATCATATTGTAACTAAGCATTCCCAATTTGGAAGGATTTAAAAGAATTCCAAATGGCTCAACAGCCTGGTAAACCCAAATTGAAAGGATTTCAAGCATTGATAGGCAAAAAGGTGAGGAGAAGGGAGGAGGGATTGAAATAGCCATTTGAAAAGTTCTCTAAAGAGCTTTTCAGTGGGCCCTCCTGCTAGTCTTTGTGAGAATTAGCAAAAGAACTTCTGGGTAATTGCAATTCCACAGGTGCTCAGCCTGTGAGAGATGTTTTTCCCTGCCACTGGATCGAAACCTCCAATAGGACTCATGGTTTAAGGAGTGGAGAGTGAACGAATTTTGGCCCTCATGTCCACTCAGCTAGGTTCCCTTGTGTAGGGCACAACTTCCATAATCACACACAGCAGCCCTGACCGTAAGCTGAGGCCTTTGTCTTTGAACAGTATCTCTCCTTTATGACCTTTTCAGAAACAAAGATAATTGGTAATTGCCTCTGAGGCTTAAAGGAAACAATCTGACAATCTGGGAGAAACGGAATACTGACTTCTCTGGGACTTCATTTACCGCATTCTTTGATTTTAGTGATGTCTGTATCTACCTACTTGTTATGTGAGGTCCACAGGTGTTGTAAAACTTAAAAGAGAATACCTTTCTCCTGGATAACCCAGAGGATTAAATGACATTATCTATATGCAAATATCTTGTACACTGTAGAGTTTTCACTGTCTCAGTGGCAGCCTCTAATAACGCCCCCGCTGTTTCCCCTTCCGAAAGCCCACAACCATTATTATTGTTATGATCATCTTTACAATTAAATTTTATCATTGTCTTGCTTTCATTTAAGCACAATTTAGACCGGTTTCTAAGAAAGACATTCCTTCTGACTTCAGTAA
The DNA here is from genome assembly GCA_006410615.1 of Neotragus moschatus. NCBI lineage: Eukaryota > Metazoa > Chordata > Mammalia > Artiodactyla > Bovidae > Neotragus > Neotragus moschatus. The sequence goes on along the minus strand of SJYA01003346.1, from coordinate 219,343 downwards.
GGTGCCAGTGAGCCCTCATGCTTATGCTCATGTTCAGTAACTCAGTCGTGTCTGACTCTTTGCAACACTATGGACTGCAGCCCACCAGGCTCCTCTGTCCATGGGATTCTCCAGGCAAGAATACTGGAGTGGGTTGCCATTTCCTTCTCCAGGGGATCTTCCCGACCCAGGGACTGAACCCATGTCTTCTGCCTTAGCAGGCAAATTCTTTACAACTGAGCCACCCAGAAGCCCAGTGAGCACCAGAAACATAAATTTACGTGAAAGAGAAGTGGCATAGCAGCCAGTAATAAGCTAGCTTTCTCCACCCTCCCTCCCCATCACTACGTCTCACCGCCACCACCACTGCCACTGTCCTGTGGGGCTGTGGCCACCGCTATTGTGAGCAGGTCAGACGAAATCAGTCTTCTAACTATTCCCAGTACTTCCAAACATTACCAGTCCTCTCCAAAGGAAGGGATCCCTTTCTACTATATTTTGTACATCCCAAAAGGTCCTACCCTGAAGGTTTGTTCAAGGCTCCATAGTGTTAAGAAGTAGCTTCATATCCAGCAGAATAAGGTAGAGGCCAGGTCCTGCCTTGCTCAGTCCTTCCCAGCTGAGGTCACTACGAAAACCTTAATGCTTTTTTCAGTTATGATAGTTAACATCTAGGAATACTATTACAGTGTTATACTCTACTGTATAAATACTATATACAGCATTACCATATTTCTAGTCCCAGTCAAAAGGTGCTAAAAACTCAGCTAGAAATGTCAACCACAAATTGGCACTTGTCATGGGTGCTTGCCATCTACATCTACAAGGATTGAATCATGTGCCACTCCAGCTGCTGACCTTCAACACCCCTTGAAGGAGTTCAGGGTGGAGAGCAGAGATGAGGCACTCTCTGCTCCAGAAAACTGCTAGGACAGGTCCTCAGATAGTTCGATATTTTCAGGAGCTACCTTTATGAGCCCGATTCTTGTATCTCCTCATATCTAGAAAAGCACTAAAATCCTTCATGGTGATGGCTGTTTCTTAAGACTAGCAGAGGCTTCCCAAGACCAGCAGAAACTTTCTACAAAAAAATATGTGCTTGATTGCTTGTACTCCTCCTTCACCAAAAGCACATAAACACTGTCCTTTCCCCCTGCCTCTTTGGAGCAGTTTCTCAGAGATATCTGAGGTGCTGTCTCCCGGGCTCATATTGCCCCAGATAAAACTTAACTCGCAACTCTCACATTGTGTGTGTGTGTTTTTAAGTCAACAGAGATTTGATCTAGTATGTGCTGAATCTGGTGTACTGTAACCGTCCTCCCTTGTTTTGTTGGCCCGATCCATACTCATTGGGGCTTCCCTCATAGCTCAGTCAGTAAAGAATCTGCCTGCAATGCAGGAGACCCGGGTTCGATTCCTGGGTCAGGAAGATCCTGTGGAGCTGAAAATGGCAATCCACTCCAGTATTCTTGCCTAGAGAATTCCATGGACAGAGGAACCTGGCAGGCTACAGTCCAAGGGGTCGCAAGAGTCAGACATGAGTTAGTGACTAAAGCACCACCATACTCATTAGCTTCCAACTCAGTTTCTCACCAGATCTCCCATTCTCTGATGGGACCACAGATGTGCTCTGAACCTCAGGCTTCGTGGCTGAAGTCCCGATACTCAATTTACATTCATACTCTGAATCCTGCTTCTCATGCTCCTATTGGCTGGTGCACTACTCTCAATGATCAAGTGGACACAAAGTTTACCTTAAGACTCACTCCTCTTCTGCAAATCCTTCTACCATATCCCACCCACCACTTGGGGCGCCCTCAGATACCAACAACTAGCTGTGCCAAGTGTGAGTACCACACACTCTTGGATACTGCACACCAAACTGCCAGAGGTCATACTCAAACCACAGATCAACCAATGGCTCAGTTTCCCTGCATCCACCCCCAACCTACCCACATTCTGATTCATGTTGCTGAGGTCCCAGCATGCCTCATCTGAGTCTGCCTATGTTTTGTCAGAACCCCAGGGTAAAATCCTTGCAAGCACAGCTTTGTCTTCACTCACTTTGTCTTTCTGAGTCCTTATTGCACTCTCTGTTTCTTCTTTCCCTATTCAGGGTCTTCCTTTGCTCCATAACCACATACCGTCCTCTCTACGTTTCCAGGATCCCACCTCCATTCTGCCCCCATCTACTCTCTCACCCCATCTTAAAATTTTCATTCCCTTAGTGAGCTGATCCACTGTTATACAGAAAACAATCTGATTAAACAAAGTCATATTAAGAAAAAATATCTGGTAACTTAAAGTAGGGAAAGTTTATTTGCATTTTCATGAACTAAAAGCAATGGTTCTTGACTCTAGCTTTATTTTGCAAGCACCTGGGAAGCTACTTAAAGTATCTTTGCGGGGCCCTCACCACCAGAACATCAGGATATCCGGAAGTGGTACTCTGGCTCCAATCATTTTGAATAGATGTCCAGGTATTTCCAGTGTGCAACCGGAGTGAGAACCATTGACCTAAGGGAACGAATCACTAATAGTAGGGCAATAATAAGTGTATTTGCTACCTCCCTGCCTCACAAGAGTTGTGAGTGCTGAGCACTCAACCCTAACTTCTCTCAGTCTGAAAACCCAAAGAGCTTTGGAGCCTGGATTTATTTAACATTTCATGGTAGGGAACAAAATGTCATTTTAAAGAGTATACTATTTAGAATGGGTGGGATGTGAAATGCTCATGGAATGTAAACTTGCAGGAGACACTGGGCTTCATGAAGATTTGTACCATATTATAAAGTTATGATATTAAATATGTTAGCTTGTTTCTGGCATGACTCCTCCCTGGAAATGGTTTTATATCTTTGAAAATAATTTTGTGCTCTGCTTTGAAAGTATCAGGCTCTATTATGAAGTAATCAGAGCCACACTGATTGCTTAACATTTATAGGATCTTGTAGACTGGAGCTAGAAGCAGACTACTGTAGTTCCTGGAACTAAATATTCTTACCCTCGTCCTCTCAAAATGATCGTAATTAAGGTCCAATACTGGAGACACTCAAAACTTAAACTGAGCTTCTGGGTTATAGAAGCTCAAGCTGGACCATTCTCTAACAAGTACATCGTTATGTTAAGGAAATGACTGGGACCAGGACTAATCCTAGAAGTAATCAGTTTGACTATCTGTCTTAAAGTGATAGAATGACTGCAATAGAGGATGAGCAGTGTTCCCACAAATCACTGCTACTTTCCAGAAAAAGGTAAGGTAGAAAAAAAAAAAGGTAAGGTAGAGAACAAACAATTAGAATAGAAAAAAAAAAAACATCAAGACCCAGTGTCACAAGGGCTTGCAGTAAAACACATCCATCTGATTTAAGAGGACCAGGAAGAATCCTCCCCTTCCCCAAAATGCACCCAACTCGCCCTCAGTCAGTGGGTCAGTCCTCTGCTTCACAGATGCTTCATGGTCTCTGCAAGAATCATCTTTGAACAGAAAACTTCTCTTGGAAGGGTAATGGTTACAATTTGGGTAGGTTTCTCATTTTAATATGCTTTCTTTTATCAGCTAGGTCCCTCCATATCAGCTCACTGTGGGCTGCAGAGAGAGAAAAACCCTGTTTTCAAGGACTGGAAAGCAAGAAGGGGTGGGTGTGCATTTTGGAGTCCAGAGAAGACTTACGTTCTAAGTGAGAGGTGATGACCCAGGGGCACTAGGCACCTATGAGGGAAAGTACCCAGAAGGGAATCAAAGGTAAATCTCACTTCAGTGACTAGATTGGACAAAAATAAAGCTCTCAGAACACCCCTTCTCGGCTGATCTGAAACTGCCGAGGTCCTAAGGTATGTGGCCACAGCTGCTCTTGATTCTAATCTTCCCCACTGAGGCGCTGAAAGCAGGCACTGGCACCCAAGGGTATTTGAACCACAGAGGTCTTTGTACTTGGACTCAGTTCATAAAATAGGCTCTGTTGAAGCAGGACAGTCTTGGGGCCTGAGTGTGATTTAAAGGGGGCATGCAGAACTGGGGAGTAATGTGCTATCCTAGGCTGTGAGGGTCAGAAACCTTCCACTGAAGCCACATTGGAAGCTGAGCCCCGAGAAAGCACTCACTGCGAATTCTATCTGCTTGGCGAATCTGCTGGAGAGCTTTCTGGATGCTTTGGCTGTCTTGTCCTGTGGTCAGGACGACCCCTACTGGTAGGCCGCGGCTCCGAAGAGCACTTGCAACTCGATAGGCTGTGTGCACCCAAATGTCTTCATCTGAGGAAATGACTCCAGCGTGAGCCCATTGGAAATATTTCATAACGGTTACCAGCACCCGGATGGGAGAAGGGAGGGTCCGAGAAAAAGTCGGGTGGCTATTTTTACTGTCTAATTCATAATTCACGCAAGCCCAAGAGAATATCCCTTTGTCCCAGCTGTTTCCCAGGAGCGAGGCTGCCTCACAGTAGCCAGGGTTGGCAGGTCCAATAAACCCTGAGGCCATCTGGTGGTGGGAAATGAAACTGGCGAGAGCCCTGGAAGCCTGGCAGTCTTCATTGAAAATCACATACTCAAGAGAGTGACCCAGGTCAAAGGCTGGGTCCTTGTTGATCCGCTCAGTGGCTAACTGAGCAGCAATCTCAGGCAGGGCCTTTGAGAACAATGGATCACAAGTCCAAGGGCCAACCACCCCTATCTTGTAGGGTGGTGCCCACACCTGCAGTGGGAGAGACATAAGGACCAAGAGCCACAAACACCACAGGAGCTTGAAAGATGCAAGGCCATGTTGTCCTCGCTGTCTTCCCAGAGTCACGAACCAGAGCATAAGGTGGGAGAAAGGCCAGGGTCCCAAGAACATAGCCTTCCCGCTTCCAGCAGGCTAATGAAGAAATACTGCAAGGTGATTCTGTTGTTCCGAGACGGACAGTGGGGTGTCCAAGTGCCTGTCAATCAGAAGAAAAGGTATATTACTCCCATTATTCCTGAAGCTTCTGGAAATAAAAATTATGAAAGGAATGTGTGTGTTAGTTGCTCAGTCGTGTCCAATCTTTTGCGACCCATGGACTGGAGCCCGCCAGGCCATGGGATTTTTCAGACAAGATTACTGGAGTGGGTTGCCATTTCCTCCTCCAAGGCATCTTCCCAACCCAGGAATCAATTCCGTGTCTCCTGTGTCTCTTGCATTGCAGGCCAATTCTTTACTCGCTGAGCCATGAAAAGAATGGCAGTCCCTAAACTGTAAGTTTCCCTCCCTGACCCTGATCAAACTCTTCCTGTTCCTCTAGTTCTTGTAATCCTTATTTCAGGAGATGACACCTCCATCTATACTTGCTCTGGTCAGAAACCTGGCAATCAGCTGAGATTCTTTCTTTTTCTGCCTCTCACTCAATCCATCCCCAATTACTATTGATTCAACTTCAGCAATAACTGCTCATCTCATAAGATTACATAAGGATTACATGGATTAAAACATACACCAAATGCTTTTAACATTTAATATGTTAACATAATATCACATCATTAATGTTATTTTAGTGATATTATTACTGGAGTTTCAAGTATGTCTATTTTTCTTGACCACACTGCCCTCTTGGGGCCAGATGCAGATGTTAATAGATCATGGCAAAGCAGAGTAGAACGTGCTATGATTGAAGTAGCCCAGACAGAGGAAGATAGAGAGGGTCATCTAAGCCCAAATTTCAGGGGAGTAGAAGAGGGACTGGCATTCCTTTCATGGCTCAGTGGGTGAAGAATCCTCCTGCAATGCAAGAGACACAGGAGACATGGGCTCGATTCCTAGATTGGGAAGATCCCCTGGAGAAGGAAATAGTAACCCACTCCAGTATTCTTGCCTGGAGAATTCCATGGACAGAGGAGCCTGGCAGGCTCCAGTCCACGGGTTGCAAAGGGTTGGACATGACTGAGCAACTAACACACACAGAAGAGGGAGGAGGAGGGAAGTCTCTCTGAGTTGAGCTTCAAAGAAAAGTTAGCTAGGTGAATGGGGTTGCCAGGGGGGGTGGTGCTAAGAGCCTTCCAGGCAGAAGCAACAATATGCAGTAAGGACCAGAGGTGGAAAAAGGAAAAGGATATATTGATATTAGATTCTCAGAATTCCAAGACATTTGTTCTGCTCAGGTCTGTGGTGTCAACCAAGGCAGGGGCCAGATCACCAAGAGTCCTATATGTCATTTATAAGCTTTTAGATTTTCATCATATAGATAATAGCTTTAAGCAAAGAAATGGTATAATAAGATTCCTATTTTTTTAAGATTCTTATTTTTTAAAGATTATTCAAATAACAGGGCAGAGAATGGGTTGAAAGAGGGCAGGGAGACTGGTTTTGAGGCTACTGTAGTAATCCACATGAGAAATGATGGCAGGGATTTCCCTGGTGCTTAAGAATCTGCTGGCCAATGCAGGGAATGCACATTTGATTCCTGGTTGGAGAACTAAGATCACACATTCCTCAGGGCTAGGGAGCCCACACGCCACAACTAGAGACTAGCTGGTGTGCCACAACGAAGATCCCGTATGCCTCAATTAAGACCCAATGCAGCCAAAGAAATAACTATTTTTTAAGCCTTAAAAAATATCACTCACCTAGAGCCAGACATTCTGGAATGTGAAGTCAAGCGGGCCTTAGAAAGCATCACTAGGAACAAAGCTAGTGGTGGTGATGGAATTCCAGATGAGCCATTTCAAATCCTAAAAGACGATGCTATGAAAGTGCTGCACTCAATATGCCAGCAAATTTGGAANCCAGTACTTTGGCCACCTCAGGCGAAGAGTTGACTCATTGGAAAAGACTCTGATGCTGGGAGGGATTGGGGGCAGGAGGAGAAGGGAACGACTGAGGATGAGATGGCTGGATGACATCACTGACTCGATGGGCATGAGTCTGAGTGAACTCCGGGAGTTGGTGATGGACGGGGAGGCATGGTATGCTGCGATTCATGGGGTCACAAAGAGTCGGACACGACTGAGCCACTGAACCGAACTGAACTGACTGAACTGAACTGAGAAGCCAATATTGACCTTAGTGTGGATCTATGCAACTCTGAAAACCAAAGAGTCGGACACAATTGAGCTACTGAACTGAAGACATGGCAGTGTGTAAGATCAAGAAAAGAGAGTTGCAGATTAAAGTAAGAAGTTAGACAACAAAGCCCTGAGAACCCACAACACAAAGTTCAGACAGAGAAAAGGGAGGTCATAATGAGAACTTCCATGAACAGTATGGAGAAACAGCAAAGTCCAGGAGCTAGTAGTGCCTTACAATCCAAGGAAGATGATGCTTTCAGGATGAAAAGTGTTTATCACGTCTCACATTCTGTTGAGAACTCAGGTAAGCTAAAGATAGAAAGGTATCTGTCCATTAGATTTGGATTCAGAGAGTAAGGCTGCAAGTGGAAGGACCCACAATGAGTCAAAAGTGAATGGGAATTTTTTAATGTATTTTAAATTATTGATTTATTTTTATTTATTTGGCTGCTCCAGGCCTTAGCGTTGGCCCCAGGGATCGTTGATCTTCATTATGGCATGTGGAATCTTCTAGTTGCAGCACATAGGACCTTTTTAGTTGTGGCATGTGCAATCCAGTTTCTTGACCAGGGATCAAACCTGGGCACCCTGCATTGGGAGCTTTGGAGTCTTAGCCACTGGACCACCAGGGAATTCCCACTGAATGGGAATTAATGAAGTGGAGTCAGTAAATGTGGAGAACTCTTTCAACACAATGCATGCAAAGCCTTTCTCCATTTGACCCTTGTTTTTCTCTATAGCCCATCTCCCTGTTCTCATCTGATGCTATAATAAACTTTTTACAGTTCTACAGACATGTATCACATAGTTTGTCAAGCATAGGATTTGGAAAATGCCATTCCTTCTGCCTGGAATGTCCTCCTCCTTCTTCCCATACTCCACTTTCAGATTCTCCTGATGAACCTT